>JAQIWR010002524.1:0-10961 GCA_034695945.1 Glomeris hexasticha | reverse complement strand
CATTGATTGGTTGCAGCAAATCGCAAGCTCCGCCCACACTGGTCCAAACTTAAGCCGGGATAAGGTATAATATAGTTTTTGGCTATGCACCATACCATAACACTAACGGAAAATTCAATCGGAACACGAAAGTAACATTTACTAGACCACAGATGAACACGTACCTCAAAGTGCGTGCATCCTTGCAGTAGACGTAGAGGAAAAATATGTCCCTGCTCTCGATCGACTCGATCAACCCCAGTGGGATGTTGTAGAAATTTTCTCGGGAGAGCACGAAGAGTCGGTAGTTGGAGAGGGCCACTGTGCCCTCGGTGGCCCGGCCCAGGTACTCCACCGACTCGCCGTAGAGCGTGGGGAACGGGACACATAACGCCGGATCGTCACAGTGAACGGGTTTCTTGGGGAAAAGCTCGTTGGCCCTGATATGCACTATGCTCGTCATGCTCGTCTGTTCCTGGTCAGACTCGTCCTCCATCTTCCTCCTCCGATCACCATATACGCACCGCCCTGCAAAAATATTACCGTACTTTCCTTTAATTATACTTCTAAACCATGTCTAAACGCAACATCCAACATCTCTTCGCACGCGCCCTTCCTCAATGGCTCCAAGATGGCGGACAATTTCGAACGTTTTCCGCCGCTTCAAAATGGCGGCAATTCGTTTCCTCCCTCCCCCCGTGATACAACGTATACCGCTGCTGATCACTTTTCGCGTTTGAACACACTGATCACGTAAATTGACCGATTTCACAACCATTGGCTGAAATACAAAACAAAAATGGCGTCCGAGTGTGGGATATCTAGGCAACAGCCAATAGGGTTGCACGATAATCCCACACTCGGCCTCCATATTGGCAATAGGAGGCGCTTAATGAAATCGGTCTATTGACACCATCGGCCGCTAAAGCCTAATTTTCGCTTGAATGGAAACTAGGCTTTAAAAATATATTTTACATTATGGCCCATTACAGGGCGTCTACTGATACTAAAAAGGATGGCAAATGTATAATTTTTTGTCACTTTACAATTTTGTTTATTGATTTCTGTGTTTGTCTTAACTTGGAACAAAATACCAAACACGAGTCGTTTGAAATTCGCTGGTTCATTCCACTTATTCGTCGATTTGCATAAAGGGATTAACGTGGTTTGTTACATAACTATCTTTTGCTGCAAGTATTTTGTGTCCTGGGAAAAGTTATAAATACAGTCAAACCTCAAGGAAAAGGAAAAACTGAGTTGTCAAAATTGAGTTATCGAAATTCGTGGGAAAATGATATTGAATGATGATGCCCATACAATACTGAAATTTTCATTTATTTCACCATGGTATTGACACAAATTGCGTTATAAGTGTCTGCATCGTATTATTTCTTTGCTCAAATTGTCGTCTATGTTAGCGTTTGACATAATTTAACAGCCTGCATTTCAAAATAGGGCTAATAATTGTCCAAATAAGAACCATCTGCATCAGACAAAGGACAATGACTAATGTTACCTCAAGACTTCTTTAAATGAACAGGTTTCAAGTATCAATTTCTGGGAACTTTGACTTTTAGAGAAGACTGAAGTTTTTGGCCAGTTTGGTGTGAAAACAATTGAGTAATCGAAAACATTTAGTTACAGACCGAGTTGTAGAGAACTTTTAACGTGGGAAGTATAGGCACTTTAGCAGGGAATGGAAAAATACAGTAAAACCTTGTTAATATGAATCCTAGGTTATTACGAACGAACTTACAAGTCCCAGCCGACCTGTAGTTTTATTAATTTAAACGGATAAAACGAACCTCGGATAATACGTACCCAATTTTGCAAACTAGCGGTATTCGTATTAACCGAATTTCACTGTAGTTTGAGATATCAAAACTTTGAGTCATGGGAGTTTGAGTTATCGACGTTTGACTAACTTTTAAAGTCTTGGAAATATACAGTGAACCCTCGGTTTACGAACACAGTCCGTTCCAAAAGATTGTTCGGATACCAAATTGTTCGTAAGCTGAAACTATTTTCTATATATAGAAACAAATGTAAAATGGATTAATTGGTTCTCAAACCCCAGATGATATGTAATTTCATGCATGAAATCGTATACAAAAGCATTAAAGTTCTAATTAATAAACGCCTTGCAGTATACGTGATTTTGTTCACACAAAATTCAAACAAAATACTTACATTTATGGATAATAATTTCGACCTAAACATTGATTACTTTCCAAATTTGCGAACATTTGCCCCGAAAGACAATTACGTCACGGCCATTTCCTGGCCTAATTCGTGTTTAGTACCAGTAAAATTCCAAACAGAAGCCCGGGCTTCTACTGAAATTTTGGGTTTCCACGACGGCCTTATAATAGAAACCTGGCTTCTGTTAGAGACCGGCTTTTATATTGATCATAATACAAATTTAATAGGTATTGCAAACAAGCAAATTTTACAACATTTATTTTGAAATCCAGATCAAATGACCTGCGTTTATCAGGGGTTGGGTCGATGTTCGGGTTATGCTGTGCCATTTACATGAAAATATAACAATGTAATACCATGTACCAGTATGTCCTATGAAAGTATACAACGTTCGCAGAAACTATGGAACAATTTGGGGCTTGTATTGGGAACCGGCTTCTAATCATTTTCTGGCCTAAATGACCCGGCTTGAATTGGAAACCCGGCTTCAATTTGGAACAGGCTTTTGTTTGGAAATTTACGGTATTCTTGGTTTGGGAAATTCCTGGTTTGGGAACCGAATTTTGTTCGGAAACCGAAACAATTTTTTTTTCAGGCAAAAATGTTTGTAAACCAAATTTGTTCGTAAACCGAGGGTCCACTGTACTGGAATTTTCAAATTAATGTTTAGTAGACACCCTGCATTAGAAAAGGTCACTTACTAGCAACAAAAGTTGCCAAATTTCGACTTCAGTGTCTTTGTGTATTAACCGAGTGTGGTAAGAATGTTCGTATATTCCATTGAATTAATTTTTAAAGTCATTAAAATATACTCAACTAATCTCTCTATTTCTTATCGCAAAACTCAGTCATCGTCTTTCGTATTTCACCAAAGAAAAGACCGCATTGAGGCACATTTCTTCGTTCTTTTACCAATTGGCAAAAAGACTTTCTCCGGCTACTCCGGCATCTTGTGAGAAAACTAGAACTATTTTGGTATGAAGTTCCCACATTATGTCAAAAACTCTCGTGAACGTAACCAACGTAAGGCTGCGTTTATGGTACAATAAATTTGCCTATGCAAGGCGCTAGGATGTTTAAAAGCTAGTTGCACAACTCCCAGGGGATAATCGGCAATTATCTGCAGCTAGCAAAGCTCAACAAGCTTTTCCATTTATGCTGAACTTTGCTAGCTGCTTACAAATTACATGAGAACAATGTAAAAATCGAAAGCAAGAGCTAGCTTGCGAGTTCAAATCCATAATAATTCTGACTACAAACTCATTGGATTTAAAAGTTCATGGCATCTGATGAGGCCCATTGGCCGAAACAAGCTTGTCGTGTCATTAGTTTCTCCTGTAATGGCCGATTCCACAATTAAATGGCGAGATATTACTATAAGGAGAAACAAACTGCAAGTTGAAGATTTCACATTAATTCGTAGCGCTAGCTTGCTTAAAAATGTCTGTCCAACTAGAACTAAAACTCGCGTGGTCTTCTCGCGCGCTTTAATCTGATAATTGCCCCCCTGGCTAACATGCAGACCTGTGCAAAACTCGGCGGACCAAGCTCCAAGCTCCGTGCTTTCCGCTCACTTTGGTCGACCATAAACGCAGCCTAAAAGTATAATTCTACTAACTTCGAAGAACCAAACCACTCTTCGGGCAAAATTAAATTTATTAACTCAAAATATTTCACTTGACTCCTTCGTCAGCGAGACATTAAATTAATTAAACCAAACTTTCGGTTCAAAACCAACATTTAACGAGAAGTCTGATCGACTAGAATTCTAAACAGTTAACGGAAACTATAACCTAACAAGGTGTCCGATTCGCACACCCGTATGCATCTGATGATTATTTATTCACCAGAGCCAAAATGGTTTTTTACCTTGCTCAATGTCCCTTCTGTGTTTCGAAGAAACCTCCGTCTTCGTATCGCTCCTCCTCTCGTGTTTCTTATCTTCACCCCTCCAATCCCGTTCCTTATCCGCTGTCTTAGCTTGCGCCGTTTCCTCGCTTCCCATCGCCGACTCCTCCTGCTTCAGCGAAACCTTCCTATTCGATGACCCGATGGTAACCTCCATCTTTCCGTGAAACTTGGACCTGTCCAGTTTAATCTTTATGTCCTTTGTATCTTTTTCCTTCTCGTCTTTCTCCTTTTCCTTATCGCGACTTATCCGCTCCACCTTTTCCTTTTCCCTCTGCCGGTCCTTTTCCTTCTCGCGGTGTTTCTCTCTATCTCTTCCGTCCCTCGTGTTCGTTCCAGACCCCCTTTTCGTTTCATCCTCCGTCATCTTCATGCCGGACGAAGGTCTCGGCATCAGGCTCGGTCCCAGCGCTGCGCTCAGCGCTTTATGAAAGATCACCTTCTCCGCTCTTTGAACAATATCTGGCGGTAACGTACTTCCGGAACTGTTCCCGGAACCCCTAACCGTATCCATGACAACAACCCTTGCTGTTGTAGAAGTCGATTGGTTGCCCGACATAGCCGTTTGTTCCATCGTTTCATTCGGGCTGTTCACGCCACCTTCGCTTTCTTCCAACTCCCACTTTGACAGTTCCGGAACAGGAGCCGTTAACACGTTCTCGTTCAGTTCATCCGTTCCGTATTCGTCTTCCGCTTCCAAATCTTCATCGCGGCCTTCTTCCGATACTAACTCCTGATTGCCCGTTACGGTTTCCGGAGGAAGATCATCGTATAAAGTTGGTATTCCAAACAGAACAGATTGGACTTTCAGTTCTTCCGGTGCAACTTCTACGAATGTTCTCTGGAAACCTTCCGGTAACACTTTGGGAGGTTCAACCGGGACTTCTTCGTCTACCCGTTCCTCGTTCGGCATTTCATCTAACAGAGTCTCCTGTGTTTCGGGAACACCTTCCACTACCGTTTCCTCATCCGGAACTTTGTCCAAATTATCTCCATCAGGTTCCTCGCTTGGAACCGGTTCTTCTTTTATGTCTGGAATGTCCTGTTCCACTTCCCGTTCCCTCTTACGCTTCTTCTTACGGTCACCACTACTTTTGCTCTGCTTCGTATCCGCCGTTACAGCTGCATCTTTACTGTCGCCGTTAGATACTTCATCGGCCGACGAAGACGACTTCTTTGCCGCCTTCTTCCTTGAAACCTTCGTTACGTTCCCCTGCGTATCTGTCTTCGATGATCTATGCTTATGTTTCTTTTCTTTATCCTTCGTACGTGTAACACTCTTATCGCTTGATGTCACTGCTGGTACGTGGGTTTTCGACTTCTCCCCAGAAGCTCTCGAAGCGTCCGTTGCTTCTTCCTTAACCCTCTCCGACTTCTTCGCGTGAGACTTCCCTTCCTCCCTCTTCTGCGTGTTCTCCCTCACCTCCTGAGGTTCATCCCTCCTCCTCTCCTTCTCCTTCCCACTCCTCCTATAATGGTGTCCATCTTTACTTTTCGATGATTCTCTTGCGTCTGCTACCGGCGCTCCTCTTGCGGAAGACGCTGGGGTCGGGGACATTGAATTCTGTCGCGGTACGGGGGACCTGGAAGAACCCTGATGTTGTCCCCCTCCTCCCCCTCCTCCTCCCCCTCCTCCTCCTCTTCTAACATCTCCGCTTCTTGGACGACCGCGTTGTTGGTCATCACGTCCGCTGGTCATCGTCGGCGGCATTCCAGCCGCATTTAGGGGTGTCGTGTTTGGGGACCAAGCGCGATGGTGACGGTTATCGTTAGGGTTGTAGAAGTTATCGTTTCGGTTGGGGTACGGTGGATAACGTTGATCGTAGCGTGCATCGTAACCCATTTCTGGAGGGTATCTGAAGTTGCTGTTTGGTAGAGGAGCTGCGTTTGGCGCTGCACCGTATCTGAAGTCCTGGTACGGCCTTTGGTTCCTTTCCGGTGGTGTTGGAAACACGTTTGTTAAAACCGGTAACGGTAACATGCCGGTTTGCTGCGGTACACCTCCTTGCCCTCTGCTTCCAAACTCTCTTCGGTGGTGATGGTGATGATGCCTGCTTTAAACCAACATCAAACAAGACCATCAAATACAAAATTCCCTGATATGCGAGTACCCTAACATCAAACAAACAATACAAACCTCGAACGCGATCTTCTGTAACCCGTCGGCGAATAATGCCTGGCCCTTGAGCGCGGAGACCTTGATCTGGACTTGGCGTACCTTCCCGACGAATGCGACCGTGATCTCGACGACCCGGAAAACGACCGCGACCGTGATCTTGGTGTCCTCGATCTTGATCGTGACCGCGAATGGCTGCTGTACGAAAACGACCGTGACCGTGAAGCCGGTCTTCGTCTGGACCGCGATCGAGATCTTGACGTTGAGCGAGATCTCGAATGCGTCCTGGAACGGGACCTTGATCTGTAGCTGGATCTTGAGGAGTACGGAGATCTTGAAGTGGACCGTGGTCTTCTTGACCGCACCCCACCATGATGCCCACTCGGACTCTGTCCCTGAGTTATCACTCCAGGTGGAGGACCTCCGTGTTCCTCCCGCCGATGGTAATCGAACAGTTCGCGTGCAAAGTTATCCATCGGATCGTACGCCTGATACGCGCGGTGTTGCCCGTAATAGTTATCGTCTTTACGCATTGACACCGGTGGTCCCATGTGCTGCGGCGGTGGATATATCTGCTGAGGGTGCGGTGCCATATGCGGCGGATGTTGCACCATCATTGGCGGCCCGTGAGGATGCGGGGGTCCGATATGCGGATGTGGCCTCGCATGTGGAGCCGCATGATGACTCTGCCCGCTCTGCATCTGATGATGCTGATGATGGTACGGATCGTTCTGCCCCTGTCCGTGAGATTGTGGATGCGGATGGTGAGTCTGCGGAGGATGACCGTAAATCGGTCTTGGTGGCAGCGGCGCCAGCCCCGGCGGTGGTGGTTGGTGCCCGAGTACCGGTGGCATCGAAGGAGGTCCTTGTAGCATTCCTACATTCCAACTATTATTTAGTAACGCCAACTAACCGATCGGCTTTTCGACAACGTACCCGAATGATTGATCGGCGGTGGCGGCTGCTGACTGTGATATGGTATCGAAGTACTGCTTCTGGGTGGATAATGCTGCGGCGGCATATGATGGTGTGTCGGCGGCAAGGGAGCCGAATGATGTTGTCCTTGCGGAGGGTGATGCGGATACGGCGGCGGTTGTCCGTACGACGAATGATGCAAAGTACTCCTTGGATCTTTCATGTACATCGAGTCGCGGTTATCGCGATGGTGCGACGGTGGTGGTGAATCGTACCTTTGACCTCCATGTCGGTGATTTGAACTTGGCGGTGGTAGTTCTGCAAATATTCACATTTGTACTATATTATGTCACGGTCCTAACTCACGGACAGTGACCGGTTAACTTACGAGTAGGCGGAGGACCGGTTTTGGGACGCGGAGGTTTCGTTGTAGGATAACCTGGCGACAACGGAGGCTGTCAAACAAAAAATCACTTTAGTTTCATTAAGCCCATCACGCATCGACAAATCCCATTCCTCCGTTAACTGTACCATTCCGAATCCAGGTCCTCTCGTGGTGATCGTAGCGATTGTGAACGCCGTCCCCGATTGCGAATTGTCCGAATCGTGAGACTTTTCTTCTTCGTGAGCCTTTTCTTCTTTTACCGGTGAACTACCACCACGAGTTTCTTCCTGTTCGTTACTATCATGCGGTCTTTCATCCGTCACCGGCGTATCCGGTCTGTCATCTTCCGGAAGCCTTTAAAAACAATTATTTCAACACACTGAACATGTGATGTTCATATGTACTACTGTTTATCTTACGGGCTCGCTTGTAACTGCAACGGTGGATCGGACACAGTACTCGTCGCGGGCTGCTCGGGTTCGGTAAGTTGAGTCTTAATCGAGAGAACTATCGGTTGGTGGCACGTGATGGGTAACATTGGTGGTGGTTGCGGTGGCGGCGTGGACTTCGCGGCTGGGACCGGCGATACGGTTCGCTCCAGGGGTTCTGGTTCCGGAACTGGTGCCGCGGGTTTCTTCACTTTGGTGTAACCGGTTTCGTTTTTGAAGCTCATAACGGCCGTTCGTAAAAATCTAAACCAAAATCCCACCGTAAATATGTGTACGTAGGTTTGTTAATGATACTTATATATTGATAAAACTTGTTATAAAGGATCAGTTCTTGCCAATATGTGCAGTATAAATATACGACACAAACTGGTGATGATGATGTCATATAGCCAAAATGTGACTGATGGACATGTGCGACGCAACAGGTTGGCGCAGACGAGCGCGGATAAATTAAGTTGTTTTTAGACAGTCACGGACAAATTTGATTAATGTCTACACAAGCACGGACTATTTAAACTACTTTACTACACCAGCACGGAATATTTTATTTAATAATAAATTTGTTTACATATTCTGTGCTGGTGTAGAAATCAACTAAAATGTTCCGCAGTAGTTTAAATAGTCCGCACCGGTTTAGAAATTAATTACAAATTAATTAAAATAGTCCGCGCAGGTGTAATAACGTAGTTTAAATTAATACACGTCAGTTCGTTTTCTACTTCTCATAGAATTTTTATTAGAACTTTAAAACAGTTCTTGACTAGTTTCGATCATCAATGTGATCATCACAGAAGCGACAATCTAGGAGAAAGTTCACAGTTTAAAAATGTTTACAGTCAACCATTTAAAAGTAAAATAAACGTTACTACCTTGTCCGCACTGGTGTAGAAATTAATTAAAATAGTCCACGACTGTCTAAAAACCATTTAATTTATCTACGCTCGTCTGCGGACTGACTACTTCACTAATTCGCAAATGACTGACTGACAAACGTGATGACATAATATGTGAACAGCCCCATATTTGCCAATTTTACCTGTTTGGTATCAAAGTATCGGGTGAAATGTCCTTCTCGTGACAAGTCGGACACTCGTGTTCCTCCGAATCCAACAACGTCTGTCTAACACCTGCAATCAAATGTACCTCACGATTAAAAAAGCTTACACTCAAAATAAAATCAAAGTTGTTCTGTTCATTCCCCCAACGTACATTCGTCGCAGTAACTGTTTCCGCAACACGGGATAAGGACGGCATCGACGAGTAGATCGCGGCAGATCATGCACTGCAATTCTTCCGGTATCTGCGGCATCACTTCTTTTTCCGGTGTTGGTTCCTTGGCGAAAGGCGGCCTTTCCTTCTTCCCTTCCTTATACGCTTCGCTGTCATCGTAAATTCCCAAATTAACCCTCATCGCATATTTCCATTATTTCTCTCCGCTAGCTAATTTATTTTTAAAATACTTACTGGTCGATTACCGGTACTGCAAACTGTCCGCTACTTGTAAGTAAAGCTCCCGGCACATCCGGACCATCCACGGCTACCATGAAACTTCTCGGTATTCCGGTGCTGCGTTTCACTTCGATCTTCGCGTTCCACAAACATAAAACAGGGTTCGCAATTATTTTACGGTCATCTTAGAAATCAAAAACTCATTTGTAAGCTTACCGAATTTGTAGGACAATTTTTGATCCAATGTCCCGGCCTTCCGCATCTAAAACACAGATAAGTTGGTGGAATGGGTCCCGTCATGCTGCGTTGCTTTATGTACCTATCGGACAAGTGAACAAAATAATATTAAATATTTCACTGTGTGAAAACAACTGGTAACATTTACAATCATTAGAAATAAAAACTAACTTAGACGGATCGTAATCCTGAGTTGACTGCGACATCATTGCACGGATTTTCTCATCTTCCGGTGCATTGATCGTGGTCAAGTCCGCTGACTAGAACATAGAATGGTTAGCGGTTGGACTTATTTAACTACACGCGTCAAACTTAGCATGAGAAATTACTTAACGGACAACACGCAACTGAAGTTAGCGATATTTTACATTATAATATAATAACCTTTGCAACTTTGTCGTAACCGAGAGGTTCGTGGTTGTCATTCTGTAGGATTAAAAGGACACATTTCAAATGCAAACACTAAATACTTAGCGGAGGAATTGAAGATCCCTTTACGCCGGAATATTCTTTCTAAACAATCTTTTTTTAAAAATATAACCAATATTTAAATGAAGGAAGGTAATGAAGCAACTGCACGTTATAATCAATGGCAACCGATTTAGATATTACGTCCAGCTTCAACGTATTTCCCAAACTATTCCGAACATTTCTTTCGACAAATTGGATTTTTTAAACACTAAGACCCACTTGTAATATTTTGAATCTGGTCAGAGAGCCAAATCAGTTGCCCAAAATACAGTCAGCATAAAAATCACGCACATCAATCAAAGTGCTACTTTCAACCGCTCAAATACGTCACATATTCTTATCGTATCTTAATCTTACTTGCCGCCAAGGCAGCCAATTGCAAATTTCCAAGCAACCACAAACATAATCTATGTTAATATACATTAAAACCATTATTTAAAACCTACAGGCCTTATTATTTATCAAATAGTTACATAAACTACTGCAATTACATGTACCGTCACAAAATATCAAACAAAAACCACTGTTTTTCAAAAATACTTAACCGCTTTACGTACTTTAAAGTTCTTCGTGTTCGCAAAGCCGCTCATCTTTAAATTTCACCTCGTACGGTAGGTAACATTACAACTTATCCCGCTCGTTAATTCAATCCAACTCGTTTTAAATGGTACGAGACGAGATTTAAAGATGAACTACACTGCGTTTTCCATTCCCCGATCGTATTTGAAAAACCGTGGTTCCGATATACTGACCCGCCATATTAATTCTACCCCTACAGGGTGACCACTGTTTTTTTGAAAAATATTATAGGAAATATAGGAATTTAAAATAAAAATATAGGAAAATATAG
>JAQIWR010002523.1:0-10961 GCA_034695945.1 Glomeris hexasticha | reverse complement strand
AAGGTCATGTGAAATACCATTTTTGGAATCGGCATAGGGCACTTCCTATTCACTCCCGTTAACATTACTCACTTATCATTCACCATTACAAAGTTAATAGGGCAAAGCGCGACAAATGGACCACCAAAGCGCCCGAAGCGGACCACCCGGTATATATGGTCATAACATTTTTAATACATACCATAGTGTGAGTGTTTTATGAATTTATTTATCGGGAACATACGACATCCCATCGATCGAGTGCGAAGCGAATGTGAAAGTTACGGCAAGGTTCATTCTACTACAGGTTTGGAACCGCGAAGTCTGTCAAGCCGCGAGTTTGGCAATATGCTTTTTCTTCCCTGTAGGTGTCGCTCCCTAGCAAAACAATACCTATGTTTTTACAAAATAACTACTGTTTTGTGCCTTAAAATGGTGAAAACCACACATTTTATGGCACAAAACTGCAGTTACTTTTATAAAAACTGAGGTACGTTTTTGCCAGGGGCTGCCACCTACAGGAAAGCACGTTTTTAACCCAACAAATTACAGAAATTTTCTCTACAGTGATGACAGCGCCACTATGTGGCGCGGAAAAGCATACTGCCAAACTGTGAATACAAGGGTGCCAAACCTGCCTGTAGAACGAACCTTAGTTACGGCACATATGTATTGGCAAACCGCCATTTTCATTCACTTCTCAACAATGGAAGCGTGATTGCTCTCCCGTCCAAAACAGGGTATGTATTAAAAACGGCATGACCGCAGCTGTCTAATGGCACAATCGGGCCAGGGGCGGATGCAGGAATTTTAAATGGGTGGGGTCCAAATGTCTGATTGGGGCCCCTTATTAAGATTGTATACATAAAATGTAGCCAATATTAAGTGACATGTCTAAACTGATTGTTGATGACAATGTCAATTAACCCTATTCTGGCAAAATTTCATCAGGGGGGAAGGGGAATGGCGGCGGTATGATTCTCAACTTCACGGAGTTGCTACATGCTGCTGTGTTTTGTCTGTTCCCGGTCGTGTTGCACGCCTCGCACATTCGATGCCACTTTAATTCGATTGGACCAAAACACAAAACCACATCCAAACTCGCACTGTTTTAAATTGTTTACTAGTTATCTATAGAAATGTCGTATACACATTACACCTTATTTCTCTACAGTTTTGCAAAGACAAAATTATGTATTTTTATAATTTTACCAGTGGACTGTCCCTTTAATATAGAACATCAAATTAATTTCAGATTGGGGCGTCCCTGGTGGAGCCCGAATGCATATGAACCGAAGAGAAATGCTGTTTAATTCTAACCTAAGTTTATTACAGGATTCAAATCCAATCAGTTGTAAAATAAATTGGAAATATTAGGGAAAGTTTGACAATATTACTCAGTTGGGAAACTGGCGAACTAAAATTTATTGCACTACCTCAATGAAATTTAAGCTGTCTTCAGAGCTATATTGCCTTTAGATTTTGCGAATTGTTCGTTGTGATTTAATTTGTTTAAGTTGCCGAAAATAAATTACTTCTGGTCATTACAAAACGTAAAATAATTACGCAACTTAAACAAATTGAACAAAACAAACAATACACAAATTCAAAAGAAAATATACCTTTGAAGACTCGGTTCTAGTTTCGTTGAGGTAGTGCAATAACTTTTAGTTCACAAGTGTGCCAACTGATTAAAATTGTGAAAATTCCCCTAATATTGCTAATATATTTTACAACTTATTGGATTCGAGTACCATAATAAACTTAGGCTTCAATTAAATGGCGTTTTTCTTCGCTATATATGCAATTTATCTCATTTATATCATGTTTGGATTTCAATGTTTAAAATGTATTTTCAAACATGGGTATTCAGCAATGTTTCCATGTGCAATCGGACTCCACCAGGGGCGTCGCGATCGGAAAAATAATTTGATGTTTTTTTTATAATTTGGTCCGAATGCCAATTGGAAGGCTGCAGAGAACCAATGTCAGTTTGGTCAACAATGTTTAAAACCGAAGTTTAGGTTGTAGGGAACTTTGGTTGACATACAAGCCTGCACGGGGCCCAGCTATGCAAAATGGAGGGTGGGGTTCTGACCCCTTCAACCCCCCCCCCCTCTGGATCCGCCCCTGTAATCCCCACTGCTGTACCCCAACCCTAACCCTAGATACGGTCATCCCAAATCGGGGAGGTATATCTGCCGCAATCTGTAGCCAAGCTTTTCCACGCGACGTCATTAGTTTTATTTGGCTGGCATATCGGATATAACAGGGTATATTCTGTCTCATGTTTCTGTGTAAAGTCATTGTTGGAAAAGCTGCATTACAAAAACATAATATACACAGACAAATAAAATCCCACCTTCAGCAAATCTTTACTGAAAACCCAAACTAACCAAGCAAACTTCCTTCACACAATTTCTATTATTAGGCGTGGTTGGTATAACAATATTTTTTTACACACTTCCATAGAGTGATACAGTGAAACGTCAGAGGGCGGGATTAAGGGCGTGGTATACAGTGTACACAACAGAAGGGCAGGATCAGTGGGATGGGGGGCGGGATATGGACAGGCAAACGTCACAGGGGCGGGATTTGGCGTGGGTCCCTACTTCTAGAGGGCGCTACCTACTTCCGGTTCCATCGGTTCCATCCGTAGGGAAAGCATGGGAGAGGCGGGTGAAAGGTCGATCGGTGAATGAGTGACGTCGTGACGTCAGAGAAAGCCGTTACCGTTCTGACCAATGAGCTGAATAATGTATTCAGCTCATTCTCTGAACAATCATGCAGCTCATCGCTCGTACGGCAGCAGGGGGCGCCATCATCTTACTCTGACGTCAAAAAGGGGTGGGACTGTATCACTCTATTATATGGACAAGTAACCTAGGAGTGCACTCTTCATGCTCCAATCACTCTAAAACAATGTGCTCCTTATGTTATTGAAATACTAATATTTCAAGTTTTGTATCTACCATTTCAAGTTGCTGTACTTAAAAAAAAATTACATTAACTTGAAATTTTGAGGAAGAGATTGAGTTGTAAGATGTCAGTCAAGAGTTGGGGAGGAAAATGTCATTAATAATTGAGCTGTTTTTGATATGCCCCTCTGTAATGAATGATATAGGAAACACATTTACAAAATTTTCAAATAACAGGAAACTATTCTCGTTTAATAAGTGTTGGGCGTTCCTGCTTGAAAACCTCGTCAGGTTTTATCAGTGCAAAAAATTCCTATATAACATTAATGCTTGCTAAAATCAAAACAGTTGTGATTTCGCTCATTTAGAACTCTCTTTTTCATTTTGCTATCCGGTTTTCTGATACTATGTATCCACATTCATTCTGTTTTTCAATGAACTCAAGGCAAAAATGCGTGCTAAGGTATAATTTAGTGATTGCTGCTGTCCTCAGCACACGATTCTATTTCCTTGTTTTAATCTCAACACGATTTTGGAATGCCAATTGCATTTTAGACTTTCTTATTTTAATATTTCTAATAAGCTGGAACTTTGTTCAAATATAATATTATAGCTCAGCTTACCAGATATATTCCATGCATATTTCCCACTTGGAAGTTATATCAGCAGAGTGATTTGTTCTCCGTTTCAGAATATTTGTTCTTCTGTCGCGTTGGAATGAATATAATTCTTTTTATACCTGGCACGTATATGTTTGTATATGTAATTAATCTGTCGCTAAATTTTCCTGATATCAGTAATGTAGTATAAACAATGTGATTAAAAACGGTGCAAAATGTTATACGGATGAAATCAGTCTCTGACAGTGCTGTCATGTGGAACGACACTTTTCCTTTCAGAAATGCCGACTGATATGTGTACATTAATACTGATACATTGTTTGCGATGAATGTTTTTTGTGTCAGTTGCCAAAGTTTTGCATTGTTCGCATAACGGGAAGTTTGTAAAGTGCTGATTTTGACAATTGTGTTGTTCTAATAATCCCCATGCTTTCTTTTTTGTATGAGAAAGGAACTCTGGGCCCCTTACTGACCTAAATTACTGTTCAAGAAACTTTAAATCCTCGAGAGCTTCAACCTATAATGACGTCATACTGTTTGTTAATTTTTTAGCCCAAACAGCCAATTTTTACATTTTTCGAAGGATGGGCACAAGCCAATCTTTATCTTACTCACCTTACAATGTATTTCAATGTTTCTCACGGTATAAAGAATGTTGTGACACAAATGCTGTATTATGTTTCATCAATAACCATTGTACATAGGTGACAGGAAATCCGCATGATATGATGAAAAATTCTCACAACTTCCTCTATTTACCATATATTAATTCAATTCGATCTGCATGTTATGTTTAGTCGAGGTTCACAGTCTTCCAAAATGCTCCAAATTTTAAGCGTGAGTTTCAATATTTATCTCATATATGTGCTAGATGGCTTGGTTCCATATGTAGTTATCTGCAAAAGTTCGAAAATGAGGTTCCCTACTTATTTTTGTGTTGACAGAATTTCTTTCCGAATCTAAATTGGCCGTGGGATAACTGTTTTGAATATAATCTGAAAAAATGCATAGCCTGCTCCTTGATTCAAAAACTCATGTAAATGGAATTTGCAAAGAAAGATCCGGGTTGCTTTACTGAAATTTCGAAATTTACCAGATTCCACACATGAAACCAAGCCAACATTTATTTTGAAATAACAAATTTAATTTGTTCCATTTTTAGTGGTCACAAATTGTGCTGATACAGGTGACATTATTATGTTTAATGTCATCTCAAGCATTTCCAGAAAATGCTAAAGTTTTTGCGGATCGTAATCAAGAAACAAGCTCAAGAAATCCAAATGCACCTGTTGAGTTGCTCAAGGAAACGAGATCTGTTAGAAATAACTTTTTTGAAATGGATAAAGACGCTGAAAAAACTCCTTGCAATTGGTATATCAAAGGAATTCGTAATTATATCTATATTGGATCCTCAAGAACACCTTCGATAGACAGCGTTAACAGCCAGCACTCGGTTGACTCGTTTGAATCAAACGTACCTGTAAATCTTGAAAGTACAGATGGAGCTGCAAGTGATGACATTTCGCAACCAGAAACTGACGTGCACAAAAACGTTCGTCTATTCTTCATGGCTCAAAAGGAAAATGAGAATGATGACCCGATAAATTCACAAGATGTACAAGATTTACAGCTCAATCATGATCAAAAGCAGGATGATTATAACAACTTTCAACCTTTCCTTGTGCCATCATCTAGTAAAATTGGGACAGGTGACGAATTACGAGGCTACAGTGTAGTGTTGGGACCCAGCAAGAATCCAAGGCAACTAATCCATCGTCGTAAATAATGTTAATTTTCATAGTTATTAACAATTTTTATTGAATTTTGATGAAAATGATTTGGTTCTTCGTATTTGCTTCACCAACATGTTGTATGATGCATGCCAATGTTACTGTATTGTCGTATAATGATTGATATATAATAAATACATATACTTAAAAGTTACAATCCATATTTGTGTGTTTGATAATAAAGCAAACAACTCTCTACCTGTGCTCAATTATAAACGAGTTCTTTATATGTAGGTGGATTATGACTAAATGCTGCAAAAATGTAGACATGATATAAATAGATCATGAATATCTGAATGCCGGGTAAAATGTCATGTAAAATTTGGTACATTGCAAGCAGATGGGCTCAATGCTTTCTAAACGCTTTTATACAGTGTATGTGTATATCGTATAGCCAACTGGCACGATGGCGAATTAGTGTAACTAATCCTATTGAAATATTTCTTAAAAATAAATAAATACCATGGTTATTATAACACTTTGTTCGCCTTGTTAAAATTGGGCTGCACAGATTGCTTCTCTGCACTATTCATTTTGGGAAAACTACATCTGGGGGAACCTTTTATCAGAATGCAGGCGTGTTTTGGATTTTGGTATGTGTTGGTTTTTTCTACAGAGTTTGTGGAAGAACGCCAACCTTTTAATGATATGGGACCTTAAATAACCATGTCGCATCCCTATATTGAACATTCACTCATAATGTTACAAGAGAGTGAATCCCTTTGTAAAATCCCTCTGCCCTTATAATAAAACGTTAATGTACTACATATAATTTAATGATTACAAGGTTTATTGTTTGGAAGCACAACTATGGCAATGTTCCTTTATAAGGCAATGAATCCATAGAGGGCGTTGCTGTGTCAAAAAGGTAAATTCTATCACTTTAGCCGGAGCAAACGTGCACCTTTAAGGGGAGCCAACTCCTTGGGGAGCCCTTATATGGTGTCCATGCAATTAGTTGGAAAATACCAAGGGAGTATAAAACCTGCATTTTATAAGAGAATGCTTTTGTAAAGAGAGTCATTTATAGACATGCAGATTCGTCTGATTTTTTTTTTACAAATTCCTAAAATGAAATGTATTTCATAGAAATGACTATATGTACAAACTCTGCAAAAATACCACTGTAAATGGTGCATCACCATTTATCACCGCCATTATATACACGGTATAACGCAAAATTCGATATTACTAGAATATGACATACCAAAATTAAATTTCAGTGTTTTTAATGCGCGGATGTAGAAGATATTGCGTGTCGGAAACATTAATATAACGGTGTAACATGGATACCTTGTCCGGTTCATGACAACATCCAGGAGAATTCGATATTGTTTCAAACCACATGGCAGTATTTGATAACTGATATCCGGCAATACGAGAAATGTTAAAATGAGAAAAATTACTTCCTAGTTGGAAGGTATATAAATGTCAAATACTGAGCAATATAGTATGGAGTTTGTTCGTGTTCACCTTGTACACAGCACGAGGTAATGAAAAATGACCAACATTTTCAAGGTACTAATCTCGTTTTACTGTGCCATGAATTTACTTAACATACGGTGAGAACTTTCCTAGTGTAAATTATCTGATTGTGTTTTCGAAATTTTAGCATTCCATTTTCGTCGCTCTAGTATTCTACTTTTGCGCAGTCCATGCTTTTGAGAGACAATCTGTGGTGGTGCAAGACAATGCTCTCGAGAAACGTGAAACAGTTGAAACCGTAAATGGAGATTCTGCACCTGTGAAAGACTCTTTATTGATGTTTCACAACGATAATTCTCGTTTTCCACGTTTAAACCGTTTAAGGCGATTTGCAATCGATGTGCTACCTGCTTTGAGAAGTGAAATTCCCATTTCAAACGTCATTGAGACTCGTAAGGCAATCCAGTATTTTGGTCCAGAAGTCTTGTATTTGCACAAAAGTGCAAAACGTGCAGTTCCACTCACTGAACAACATTTAGAGTATCGAAGCCAAATGAAATTGCAGTCCTTAGACCAAAGCAAACTTGACCAAATCTCCAAAAAGTCCAAGTTGGCACGATTCAAAAGAAGTTTTGTCCCACAAAACAGTTACAAGCAGCAAAAACCAGATGTTCAAAATTCCCAAGAACCTCATAGTGATGGAAAGAATTTGAAAACTGTCCCCGTTGTAAATGTATTAGATGACCAAGAACAAGCATACAGAGTAAAATATAATTGTACTAACGAATCAGATTGCCCTTTTCGCAATTCATTTCGTGAGACTTACAGTGGACCAGAACAACCCCTGAATGCTCAGACAACTTTAGAAGTGCCACCTAACAAGGAAAGCAATGCAAACCACAACCATCCTGCAGTACATCAGGGACAGCAGTTCCTTCAAAGCGGTATGAGATGGTTTCCAGCAATGCCTTTGCAACAACAGCAAAAATATCTGCCAACTGAAACTCATCAAGAAGTGCAGAACAGTTATGGTCAGTTGCATTCGGGAAATTCCTTTCCTCAGGATGCTCAAAACTACCACAAACAAATGCAGCCAGGTAATCTTCCCTCATTCGTGCAACAAGACCTTTACCCAGAAGAAATCGCTAATCAGCAGAGCATGTCTGGTCCCTGGTTTCATCGACCTAACTTTGCTCATGGCAATTCACCTTATGAAAGCCAGTATTATTCAGACATGAGCAAAGCGCATTCTCAACCAGATCCATTGGTGGACATTCACCACCCGATGTACGAACAAAGTGCTTATCCAAGTCTTGAGGGAACACCTAGGAAGTATATGGGCTCGAATGATGCACTCGTATGGCCCCAACGTCCCGAATCTTTGGCCCCAAAGAAGGAAATGAAGACTGTGAAAAGTCGTCCACCTTCAGTGAAAATCTACACATTGACACCTGGGGAACCATTGGATCTTCCAAAAGAGATTGCGCCTTACGTGCATGGGTTTGATGTTCCTATTGTCCCTAGAACTGCGCCATTGGACAATGACAAAAATGTCGAAAATGTTGAAAATTCTCACGTGCAAGGTAGATCTGTTGCTCATATGGAATTCCAGAAGCAAAATCATATGATTCCTGTATGGGGGAATTCATATCCTTACGAAATCTCCGTACCATATGCTCGAAATCTTATGTCTGAAGTGAAGTCCTATCCAAATCTTCGCCATGTGGTTAGTGGAAGACCAATATATTATTAAATGGAAATGTAGAATTGTGCTTTGTTAATTAATTGAGAGGCTTCAATGCAAAAGCGATAATCTCCATAATATATGACATTTCAGGAAGCAAAAACAGTTTGAAATGGACTAGCTAAATTGAATGCAATCTGTAAAGAATTTATGCATTGTTCGATTTAAATTACATTCTAAATATAAATATCTTTAAATTACTTCGCAATCTCAATGAAATATATTTCAGTATCCATTTCGGAGCTGAAAAACTTCAAAATGTGCATATCTTCATCACCATTTTTATTACACGGTATGCCCAATTGGCACAAAAATTGCTAGTAATTGTTGCTATATTTTCATATTAGTGCCTTGCTAGCATATATGCACATTAAAATGTAAAATGCCAAATGATTTCGCATAAAATCTAATTTTGCTAGCATTTAGATAAATCCGCATTTAATGGCTTGTACGCCTCTCAATGTAATTACATAATATCGATTGTATTCTTCTATATGCATTGTATTGTAAACCGACCGACATGTACTGTATACAATAATGAAATGTTGACTACATAAAGTCTGTGTAACGGAGCGTTTTTGTTTTCACCGAAATTGTTTCCAGCATCGTGTTAAAAGTTGTTTGAACGTGATTTGAACTCTAATCTTTTGAGTTGCTAAAAAATAACAAAAACATGCACTCACGATTTTTAGTTTTTCGTTACTGTAGTAATTACCTGTTTATAATGTGGGCAGATCAATACAAACTATTTTTTCTTACTATTATACAAACTCTTTATTGCTATTTATTGAACTAATTTCATCACAAATCCTGCTGAGAAATACAATTAATCGGTCGATCACTTGCATGCTCATTAATATTCACAAAAATTTGCATGTGTTGGCATACACAATTAACAGCATTTAATTAAGTTATTAAAATAAATGGAATTTAAATATGCATATATAATAAGTGATGTCTTTAACAGTTACAGCGGCGCCCACTTGTATAAAATGGCGGGATGTCCCGAAATTCAAGATGGCCGTCATTAAAAATCCCATGTCTCTAATTAATTGGGAGGTCATGGTTTTGCTATAACAAAATTTTAAGATGGTAATTAAATGCACTGGTCAATAAATCTATGCATGTAGTACACAAACCAGCGTACTAGTATATCTTACCTTAGTTTAGGGAAAAGACCGATAATTCCCGAATGAAGAATAAGGACGGTAGCCAAAATTATAAAAAGGTCGGTAGACTCCTCCTCGAAATCCATATCGTCCAAAGAAGGGCCTGTGACCAAAACCAAAGCCACCATATCGAAAACCAAAAAATGGCTGTGGATCAGCTACAGGATCAGCTGCTGGTTCAGCTTCTGGGTCTGGGTTTGGATCTGGATCAGGTGCCGGGTCAGCATATGCACTTGACAGTATCAACATTCCCCACAGCAGCACAAACTGCAAAAATTGTATATTAAAACGGCAGCAAATATTACTTTTCTGTGACATTACTAGCAGTGGATGGAGCTACTCACAAAAATCTTGTTAATTGTAGACATTTTATAATGCTTTATCACTTGTTAGCTCGGCAATAAGTCAGTTGTCTATCACAACTGTAAACTGTGACGAGTTATTTTATACCGCAATGGTCATATGACTTTCGGAGTAATGTACACCTTGACCAAGGACTTCTGTATGAGAAATTTCATTATCGTTATCTTTTAATCCAGCATTAAATTTTAATGAGATTCTGTCTTTGAGTGGAAGTTTCTTGAATATATATTAAACAAGTAATGTGTGTACATACAGTATATTTAATCCTGCATGTGTATAATGGTTTTTATCTTGGTTTTCGTGGAAATATTTGAAGAGTTGTGTAAGTTATGTGCAAGAGTTTCTGGAAAACAGGCTGTTGGATGGATGCATTTGTGTCAGATGTTAAGTGTATTCCTGATCCTTACTGAAATCTTCAATATGCACCATGTCTGCAGAGTGTTCGTGCATTAATTATTTTAAGGTCCCACTTTTTTGCAAACAAGTTAGTTTGGCAACAACAATATGTGTATGTTACCGGCAAAGTGAGAAATCACGCAATGTGCAAAATTATTACGTAAAATCGCCGATTAAGATTAAACTAACCGTTTTACGACAAAAACACCGTCAACATAAATTGACAGCAATATCTGAATACGTTCATTAAACTAGCTTTCGTTAGTTTCGGATGGTTAGGTTAGGTTTGTTAACTGCACTTATCATACTACAAGTGCAGTTAACAATAAACCTAACCTAACATTCCAAAAATGATGAAAGCTATATAGTTTAATTAATGAACGTATTCAGATATTGTGGTAAAATTAATTTGACGGTGTTGGGTGAACAACAAGTATTGATCATGTTGGAAATATCGCTCAAACATAAAATTCGGTGCAACAAGGAATACTAATAGGGGGTTATGGAAGCGCAACTACTGCGGTTGGCTCCTCCCGATGTGTGACTATAAAGGAGCC
>JAQIWR010002522.1:0-10963 GCA_034695945.1 Glomeris hexasticha | reverse complement strand
AATTTGAAAATAAAACACAAGAACTGCGAAACTTTCAGAATTTATTACTACAAAACTAGACATCCAATTGAAATTTCTACATGCCAACCCTATTGGAAATTTCCATCACAATTCATTCTGAAGGCCAATCATGTGACTTCTTTCTGAATGCCATCAGCATGTTATGATGGATTATGGTATAGTGGCAAGTTGTGATTGTGCACGCTTGTGATGGCATGCATTCTGATGGCATGGTTGTGATGGCAGTACATTCTGATGGCACGGTTGTGATGGCATTACATTCTGATGGCACGGTTGTGATGGCAGTACATTCTGATGGCAAGAATTGTGATTGATCTACACTGTGATGGCACGGTTGTGATTGCCCTACACTCTGATCACACGGTTGTGTTAGCCCTATACATTCTAGTAAAATGGTGTATTACATTGGTGACACCTATTAATTGCCTTGTGATGTACATCTTACATGAGAATAAAAGGTTACTACACTTCAAAATGCATAATGCAGCCTCCTTGGAAAAACCGTTGTGCGAAATATACCTACGCTTACAGCAGTATTAAATTTGAATAACAGGTGACAATTTTATTTGGAACATCACATATTAACTATCAATGAAACACAGTACAAATGTAGGATATATTGTAACAATAAATTTAACACTTGTCTATAATATGAACATGTATATTGAGTATCAATTAAAATTGAATGAACAGAACTCTGAAAGAAAAGTGAGATCAAATACTGGTTAGTAATTAACTGCGTAAATGTGAGATCGAATAAAAATTTGACTAGAAGTGATATCAAATATTGAAGTGACTAGCTAAAGTGAGAACATTGAGTCACTTGTTAAAACCATGAATCACATTAAAAATTAAGAATATAACATACCGTAAAATCTCTTTTGTTGGGATGATTGTATCAGATCTCGAATGTGCCAAAAAAGAGAATTTACAGAACGCAGAAAAGAACCCCTACTTGTTCTTATGTGCACGTGACAAATCCTGAATTTTCTGATTCAGCGTTGCATTCAGTTTCCTCAACGCTTCTGTTATTTGGTCTTCAGTTGCTTTTCTGTCACGCATATAGGTTGCAGTGGCATCTACACAAAACAATTCACTATTATGCATTCAGTTGCAGTTAATGTTTTTCTGGCCTTTCATTGAAAAAACTCACTTGCGACAGCTTGTTTCTTATCCGGTGTTAATGGCGGTTTGCGTTCACATTTTTTTGCTAAATTTGCATTGGAAATTCTTCCTGTCACAGAACGTTGATGAAGATCAGTTTTCCAAAGATTCATGGCAACTTCTTTTGTCACCATAAAATGGGAACTGGCTGAGATCTGGATCTTATTCCATATTGCAGCGTCAATGGCTATGCCTCCACCCATGTCAATCTGCATGAAATATGTTTGCATGAAATGTATGAAATTACAAACAAATCAAAAAATGTAAAAACTTTAAAATGAAATATATAATATTGTATTTATATAATAGGAAATAAAATTCCCCAAGTCACTTTTAAAAGGTACCTTCGTAGGGTCAGTTGCCAGGGGAATAGGGACGTATTGCAATGCTTGCTGAATGCTGGCCGAGATCTTGTTTCTTTTCTCTGCTGACGGTTTCTTCATTGCACTTGGCCCTGGTTTGTTAGCTGTGAATGTCAAAATGTTCATAAGGATTAATTACACTTTATGTACATATATGATAAATTATTAACCCAAAGCAAGTAGTAATTAACATGCTATATTTAAGTAAATTTTCACATACATAAATCGTGTGGAATTATTTGTCTTGTAGTTGCACCAGTTGTAGTAGCAAGTTGGCCTAGCAGTTGAGAGTCTCCTGTATGAAAAAATTATAATATGCATTTTAATGCGGACAATTATCACCATACAAATTCCTAATTTGGTGTATATTAACCTGGTATCATTGGCATATGTTGTACGTGTTCTTTTGGAAGCTTTTGTTGTGACACACTCACATCCGCATCTGACATTACACATGCATTTCAATATATGCGTTATAATAAACCATGTTTATTTTGTGACAACATACCTGATGCAATATCCATATTTGTCATTATATTTTCGGATGTTTGAGAATACCCCGCACCTGTAGTCATATATTTAATAATTAATGCAAGTAGATTATCACTAGACAAATTGTGCAATTTCAAAACTTACTCTGATTTTGTTGCCACAAAGCATCTGGCACAGGTTGAGCTTGTGCAGCACTACCAGCAGGCATTATAAATTCAGAACCTGCAAATTAATGGCATGAAATAGTTAACCATTAGGCATTAAAGAATTACATTTTTTATGCAGACCATATTGCACAGACGGATCCATTATACACGTGCTCATCTGAGTTGCCTGCTTCTCCATTGTCGAATATCCTGCATCTATAAATATTACGCTAATAAATAAATACATTGTATGCATTTGTTTTAATTATGTGTTAAAACAAATGCACTTACACTGGTCCCAATCCAGTGAGTGAGGTATACCAATTGCCATGGCAACATTGTTATTTTCCATGCAATACCTTTGGCCTGTACATGTGACAAATTATACACAAATCCATTTCCAATTCGGTATTAAATACAGCCATCATAAGATACTTACATTTATCCTTTTCTAAGACTTTTGACGCTAAGGCATTTGTCAAATGTTTATTCAGTGCACGCAACTCCTTATTGTCATTTTCAGAACACTCTAATTTCCTCTTCAATACTGAAATTTCCTCCTCTTTCAGCAGAGTCAAATTGTTCGATATCAACAAACATTCATCTGCAGTGGTGCTTGCTTTTTCAGTGATTGGTTTCAAAACGTTTTCCTTTTTGGGATGCATCTGCTTAAGGATTGCAGCATATCCCTTTTGATCCGATGATTTCTTTCTCTCCCTTTTCTCCTGCAATTTAACAAGTATATCACAAAAACTTCTTCAATTCGGAAACTGCACTATGTTATATGAAATAATGAATTCACTTTTAAAGAAACTTTTGTATCCTTATCGTTGTGTTGACCACGTGTTTCCAAACGGGAGGAGTTTGACAACTCAGGATCTGCATCCGTAGGTGACATTTTTGGTATCTTGACCCTCCCACCATTGGCTAATCTATCTTTCATCTCCTGAAGTGTATCTGCATGGAACATTTCGATTAAAATGATACCAGTCAATTTAAATTAGAAATGTAGCATTAAATTTTTATTTGGGTGTGCATGGTTGGGTCACAAAATTACCAATATCGAATTTCACAAATGTATATATAAGCTGTCTTAATTTTTAGACCTGATCCAACCACAGAATTACATTAACAACCACTATGTAGGAGTATATATATATCAAGAGAAAAGGTTGTGCACAATTATGTACCAAAATACAAGCCATTAATTTCATATGCAACAAATTGAATCCCTTTTGTGCACAATTGTTCACAAAACTACATACTAGATTGGTATAAAAGTCTCTAATTTTGTTCACAACATTGTGTGCATCCTGTAATTAATTGTGCACAATTACTTTTCTCTTGCGATATGTATGCATGTACAGACAATAAATAATCATACCTTTTACAATGAGAATCTGTGCATCATAATAACCAGCTCCATTAGTTTTTGGGTCTTCGCTGCTATCTGGTTCCCAGTAGGCTTTGTATTTGGCCGTGTAGTCAACATTTTTATGATCATAATCTTTGATTGTTGATGTTGGTATGATCCGTTTGCTGTTGTCATCAAGGTACCTAACGTACGCACATGGATCGTTTGATGCCATATTTGCCTCACAAATACAGAAGATTAACTGGAAAATTATAACTTGAAACTCTTGTGATATCCACGTACATGCATCCAAACACGTGCAGGTCTAGCTTGCAGCTTGCTTGCAGAGAATTTTGACTGGGGTGTGGTGCCAAACACATTATCACTATCACAGCTACTTGCTTTCATTGTACTCCTGGAATATATAAACAACATATGACATACATTAACTGCTATCGATAAGGCAAGCAAAGGAAACATGTATATATCCCTTTGAATTAAATGGTAATAAACAACGGATATGTTTTGCTTGTACTAGTTATAGTGGGATTTGCAACAGCAACCGCTCATGAAACATGGCGGCCGTGGCTTCTAAACAAACGTGCAGCGCCACTTGTGACAGCAAGGGGAACTACACCAAATAACTGAATTTTAATCGGCACATAATGGTTTAAGACTCCGCCTACTTGGAATTGCACCAATTGAAACCAGACGATGTTTCTAGTTCCATGTATGGCCACGGCAGTCACTGCATGCTCTGGGTTATCAAATTAAAGTACGGAAGTAGTTGAAGTTATAAATATTCATTTTAGCAGTCTAGCTGTGTTCGTGATTTGCCGTTATAATTGGTTTACGATCAATTGAAGAGCAATATACACAAGCCGAAATAATTTCAAGAACAAAAAGAAATTCGATCAGGCAGGTATATATTTGTTAAATACATGTATGCATGCATGTTTTTGTTTGAAATACAGCTATAGTGACTGCTAATTTAACTATATATTGTACATCGATTTCCAGATATAGCTAGGCGTGGCACTGCCGCCTTTTTGCAATTTTAATTGATCCATGCAGTAATACAATATGCGTGGTTGCAAGAGGAAAAAATACCTATATTCGAACAATGCAAAAGTTCCTAAAATGACAGAATGGCGATGGAAAAATAGGCATCCAGCAAAAAATTCTGAAGATGGCAATGTTTCCAGTGTGAATCTACCACAGGTGATCGATTTATATATTTCTCAATCACATTTTCATTTCAAAGATTGTGCTGCACACACAGTTTATTGGACATCTGATGTTGTGATATACAGTATATATTCATCAATATATAACATTAATGAATTATGTATACATAACCAAATTACAGCATGCATGAACATCATGATAACATAAAAATATATAAGTATATGTGTATAATTATTTCTCTGCTAGCTAGTAGCTAGTAGCTAGTACATGTGTGCATGTTCAAACTGGAATTAACAGGTGCATTGCAATCATATTCAGTTTTGTTATACTTCTTTTATTAATAATTAAAATATTAATGTTTGATCTAGGTTGAAGAATGTAGCAGAGAAATTGTGGATCCACAACAGGTACAAGTGACAATAAAAATACTAATTTAATACATAAAAGTATTAATTAAAATTGTAAATTATTACGCAATAATTATACCATGCATTTACTACTTCTATCAGTATCGTGTACATGTACGTGAGGTCTTCCCTGAAGAAACTGCCAAAGAAAGTGTCCAAGATGGAAATGACAGAGAGGACAGTGACCA
Source organism: Glomeris hexasticha (assembly GCA_034695945.1). NCBI lineage: Eukaryota > Metazoa > Arthropoda > Diplopoda > Glomerida > Glomeridae > Glomeris > Glomeris hexasticha. The sequence goes on along the minus strand of JAQIWR010002522.1, from coordinate 5,641 downwards.
AGCGGTCAACTGCCCTGAAGTAAGTAACTTGAGCACGTCATCAAAAGTGCTACCGGTTACAACAAAAATTGGTTTATAACAATCGCTATTTACAATTTAATTCCAATTTATTTCCAATTTATGACTACCATTCACAATTGCTTCTGTAGAAAGAAGTTTGGCATTTGAACACCTAGTTTTAAATCAAATCTGAATCGCGATTATTGTGTTGTTATATAATATTATACAGTATATAACTCCTTCATTGTATTATAGAGGCGCATGCAATGTGCGAGACTACATATACAAGGTGGATGATAAATAGGGCCCGCATCAAATAACTTTCTTTGTAATCAAAATATTGAAGGTCTCCTTTCACTGACATATAGGAAGTCATAGATGCGCTTTACAATGCTTTAGTTGAATTTACAGTGTGACCCTTATTTCACGCTCAACCGATTTCTACTTTGCAACCGTTTGAGTTCTAGTGCAAGCATATTTCATAAGGTTCCAACCAGATAAATGTTTCCATTCCAAATATTGTGTTCCCATTGTCCCAATTCTACAACCTTGATTTCTACTCAAGGTCAATAGAATGAATGAAAATTAAACATTTCAGAATTTATGGACAATAAACCAAATATTCCCATTGCAATCCAGTTTCAAATGCACTTACCACACATAGCCTACTGCTTAGCCAAATACCTATTGCTAACCATGCGTTAAAATTATTCATTGCTTATTATTAGGTCCCTTGCTGTCATAATGATCTTCAATATGGAAGGGACCTTGATCTGCAGATGACTGACAGCAGTGATCAAGAAAATGACCATGATGAAGTTGAACAAGAAATTAACCAACGTGAAAGTGATGCTGATGAAAGTGAACAAGAAATTAACCAAAGTGAAAGTGATACTGATGAAAGTGAGCAAGAAATTAACCAAAGTGAAAGTGATACTGATGAAAGTGAGCAAGAAATTAACCAACGTGGAAGTGATGCTGATGAAAGTGAACAAGAAATTAACCAACGTGGAAGTGATGCTGATGAAAGTGAACAAGAATTTAACCAACGTGAAAGTGATCAAGAAAGATATTTAGAAGAAGAAAATGACCATTATGAAGATGAACAACCAGTTAACCAACAAGAAAGTGACACAGATGAAAGCGAAGGAGAAAACTGTGAAAACAGTGAGGAAGATGATCGAGACCACTACGAAAGTGACCAAGAAGGAAATAACCAAGATGAAAGTGTTGACAGTGACCCTGGAGAAGAAAATATTATGTCCTATTGGAAAGAAATGGATAGGCCTCTATATCCGGGTGCAAGTAATACAGTAGCAGAGGCAGTGCTGTTAGTTATGAATTATGTCCTGAAAAATGGTATCGCATGGGTAGGCATGGAAGAACTGTTTTCCCTATTCAATGTTGCATTGGGATGCCAAATTTTGCCGGAAACTAAGTTTTTAATTAAGAAGTTGTTCGGAGGGATGAATGATGGCTTTAGCTTTCATCTGTATTGTGTGGATTGCCAGAGCTATTTAGGAAAACATACAGGAAAAGTGCACTCACGTGAAGCAATGGAATGCGATGAATGTAGGAAGTCAGTTAATGTACAAAAACAGATTAATTTGGGCCATTATTTTGTCACACTGCCAATAGCAAAACAATTGAAAATGATGTTACGTGATAATTCACTGTGTGAAATCCTTGCAGCACGTCTGTTGGAGATTAACAGATCCTCCATTGAGGGAGTGACAATCATGAAAGACATAACTGATGGTCTACTTTACAAGGAAACGCGAACTCTGCTACAATGCACGCCTGATGACCTAACAACAACATTTAGTACGGATGGGAGTCCTCCTTTCAAATCGTCACATACATCTATTTGGCCAATGCAATTTGTGATCAATGAGCTGCCACCTAAGCTACGATGGAGCAACGTAATTATCACAGGACTGTGGTTTGGAAAATCTCATCCGAATATGAGGATTTTCATTGATGCATTCGTCCAAGAGATGATTGCTCTTTCAATTAAGCCAATCAAATGGTCATCTGGAAACACAGAACATAATAGCCGATTGTTCAGCATATGTGCCTGCGTAGATTCACCGGCCAGGGCACTCATTATGAACACCACGCAATTCAATGGTCGGTACGGCTGTTCTTGGTGTCTGCACCCAGGAATTACCATTGAAGGTAATGAATACGTAATTGTGTGACAATGTAAAATGTTTTGAGTGCTCTAAAGTTAGAATTTGTGCTTTATTCTTAACCATGCAGGAACTTCACAACTGCGATATACGGTTTTGGAACATAACGTTGAAAATAGGACAGCAACTGGTTTGGAAGATGACATGAGAGAAGCATTTCAGCAGCAGCAAACTGTGCGAGGTGTAAAAGGTCCATCACCACTCGTAAACTTACCAGGGTTTGATGTTGTATGGGGCGTATCACCCGAATATATGCACAGTGTATTGTTAGGCGTTGTTAGTCAGATAACTGAAATTTGGCTTTCCCAAGTTGATTCGCCCAGTTACATTGGCTCCCCTTCAAACAGACTGAACATTGATAACCGCTTGCTTCAAATTAAAACTCCACACTTGATCACAAGACTTCCAAGATCTATAGACACAAGGAAGCACTGGAAAGCAAATGAGTGGCGGAACTGGTTGCTGTACTACAGTTTTCCATGTTTATTAGGAATTCTTCCTGATCGTTTTCTGCATCATTGGAATCTTTTAATTCAAGCGGTGTATCTGACATTGAAAGATGAGATATCACGTGCAGATATTAATAAGATAGAGTCATTGCTTGTTGAATTTGTTGTTCGAACTGAACAGCTTTATGGGAAATCCGAAATGACCTCCAATGTCCATCAATTGTTGCACCATGCAAAAGCGGTTGAAATGTTAGGTCCCGCTTGGAGTCGTTCAGCATTCGTTTTTGAAGGGTATATGCGGACATTGCTGCAAAACATTAATGGTGCACGTGGTGTTATGATGCAAATAACGAACCGGTATATGTTCAAAAAGATTTTAAAATCATATGTGACTGGGGCTATCCAAAATATAAAAGAGGAAGTGCGTATGGCAATCAATGGTTTCAACAAATATTCACAAGTTAAAAATTGTTTAGAAATTCACACCTGCCAAGCCACAATGTATATGATAGGAAAAGCTCGTGGAACTGTTAGCCAGTTGTCAAATGCTGAAAAGGTTGCATGTGAAAACTTCGAAAATGTTTGTGTGTACAATAGAATGCTTGTTAAGAACTTACAAAATCATTCAATGTACCATAGTAAAATTTATAGCAAACCTGAAAAAATGGATAACACAGTTGTTAAGTCATCTGATGGCAAATACCTAAGAATATTGAAATTTATTACTTACACAGATGCAAACATTGATGCCCGTGGGTTAATATTATGCGGTGCTATTGTGCAGGAATTGATAATTTTAGGTTCAGCAGGAAATGTACCGTCACACATTCATGCTTGTGATTATCCTCCTCCCGAACGCAATGTAAAATTTATTTGTGCTGATGAGATTCACAGAATTTGTGTAATTGTCAATTTTCCCACAACTAAGTATGTGTGTGACATACCGAATGTGTTTGAGAGAGACTAGACTTCGTATTAATTTGTACTTTATTATCACTTTCATTTAATTGTACAATATACGGGTATTGTTTTGAATTTATGCATGCACGATTGTAATTATTCGATAAATATTACTTCAATATTTCTAATTCTTAACTTAATTATATACTTATGTTGAATATCTAACTTGTGTATGTTGCAGTAATTGTGTCGAAGTAGCCATTCGGTCGAATTACTAGTAATTAAACAGAATAGCGACTTCACTCGCCACTTTGCAAACTTAGTAAGTTAACAAACGCGCTGACTGTAGCGCCAATGTAAAGAATTTAAATATATAGAAACAAGGAACTGCATGAAGGAAAATATTAACACAGCAAGTGTAAATTGTTTTAAAATATGTGTATGTAAATTAGTTAAAATAGGAAAATTAGTTATAGTTGTAGTGAAATTCACAATTATCGGCCGATTTTGCTTGGTTATTAAAACCGATATTTTGTTTTATCTGGAATTTTGTATCATGTGCTCATAGGGAAAAGTTTGTAGCCATGCAAAAAAGTTTGTAATAATCAAATTTCGTTACAAGTGAAGTCGACTGCATATTTAATGATTTAGTATATATTTTTATCCATTAAAATAATCTGCAAATGTCAAAAGAAGGTTGCTGTTTTTATATTTCTTTACATTGGTGATGCAGTCAGCGAGTTTGTCAACTTACAAGAAGTCTGCCAATTTCGGGTGAAGTCGTTATTCTGCAAAATCACTAGTAATTCGACACCTTAAAATTACCATGCATGCATAATAAAGTATGCCTCGTTCATTTATATTATATTTCAATGTTTTCTAGAATATGCATGTACCACACTCGTACAGTTATATGTTGCTGCATATAATTAATTAAAAAAATTAGAATTACAATTGTGAAACTTTATTAAGCAGTCAATCTTGTTCAAAGTCATTCCAAATTAAAAATCCCCAACAATCTCCATACATGTTGATGACGTTGCTTATAAGTCGCCATGCATAAATTAAAGGCCAGAGCAGTGACTTTTTATCAAATTTTTACTGCATAATATGTTTTTGTATAATTACAATTAGAACATAAAAAGTATTAAATGTTGTAATAATTAAATTTTACAATAATTGTACATATCAACAAACAATACACAATAGACCATTTTTTCCTTTAAAAATGATTATTCAATATAATGAACGTTTATTTATAATGCTTAATTAATTAATGTGCGTATATGCAATTCAATCAGACGACATCCTGAATGCCACTCGAATTAAACTTCTCGGTCATAAAAACTCGAAATATCAGGGCAGCCCCTGAAAGCACCACCACCACATTCTATGGTGTGATGGCAAACCCTGTGCTTTCAGGATTCATTCTGAATGCCACTAATACCAAATCTGGTCTTCTGATTGCCATTTAAACAGCAGAACTGCTCTTGAATGCACTGCAACAAACTTATAGTAGTTCAGTGGCAAACTTCATGCCTTCGTAAGTCGTCCTGATTGCCACTAAATCTATATCTGGTCTTCTGATGGCCACTCTCAAAACATCAGATATGCTCCTGAAGGCACCACTGAATTTTCTGGTAATCTGATTGCAAACATCATTCCTTCATAAGTCACCCTCATTGCCACTAAAACTAAATTTAGTCCTGTGATTGCAACTATAAAACATCAGAGAGGCTGCTGAAGGCACTGACACCGATTTCTGGTGGTCTGATTGCAAACATCATGCCTTCATAAGTCACCCTCATTGCCACTAAAACTAAATTTAGTCCTGTGATTGCCACTATAAAACTTCAGAGAGGCTGCTGAAGGCACTGACACCGATTTCTGGTGGTGTGATTGCAAACTTGATGCATTCAGGATCGTCCATGACTGTACAATCAGAATATCACGATTTCTGTGATTGCCCATCAGGTGCAACCAGAGATATTGTGGTGGTCTGTGATGGATATTTCCAATAGGGAAACCTCCTCAAACGTCCTACACATTGTGCTTGAAAATTTTTGACTTCAACTGATGGCCAACAAGTGCTGCAAGCTC
>JAQIWR010002521.1:0-10972 GCA_034695945.1 Glomeris hexasticha | reverse complement strand
CTAACCAATCCAAAATCTTTGGCATTCACGAGAACAGGAAATAGCTCAGGCCCTACCGTGGGAAAAATTCCTTTCCCGGACCATCCAGGAATGCGAGGAATGCTTGGCATTTCCTGTAGCCCCCCTTTTCCCATGACCAATCAAACTTACTTAGCAAAAACGCTTCTACTACTGGCCTTAAGCCTTACAACTTAGTCTGACTTTAAACAACACCCAAAACTTATGGCGCTTCTACTAACAGATTTTAAACTTAAACAACTCCGCAACAAGTGCGGATTTAACACTTACATAGCACATTTCACAACAACACACATTGCTCTCGGATATGCGCTTCCACGACAATGCAGTGCAGTGATTAAAAAATTGCTAGCCGTTAATCTACTATCCGCAAAATTACAGAACTTGTCTTACAATACATATTTCGACTCATTCAACAACTTTCCAATTGGAACTGACCACCTATCTCAAACGGTCGCAAAGTTGGATATCGGTTGAACGTGAAAGGATGACACTGTAAATTCAACTAATGCATTGCAAACCACATCCATGACTTCCTATACGTCCGTGAAAACAGACCTTCAATATATTGATTATTAAGAAAGTCATTTGATGTAGCCCTTATTTATCATCCACCCGGTATATGCACATCCGTGTATGTCACTATGATATAGAAAATTGGACGTGTAATATTAAATTATTTGTTTTTTGTGTTAATTTACAGATAGCTTGACTTGCGAGTTTAATTTAGAAAGAAATTTTGGCAAATTGTTGGCATATATTTTTGGAAACAGTTTTCATATATAAATCATGTCGATAAAAATTGATTTATGAGTTCGTACATACATAACTTATTTCGTAAATATCTGACGACTTTTGACATTAGATGTCTCGCCTGTACAAACTGACATGGAATTTCTCATTGTTTGCATATGTGAAATGAAATTTATGTTTACATTATCGATCTGATTATTTTTCTAATGACTGTTGGAAGTGAACAGTAAATATTAGTTTGTTGCTGGCGGCTATATTTTACACTTGTACTATATGCCACTAGTGAATTATTATGAAATGGTAAGCCACACGAGGATCGAATTAATAGGTTGGCATATTTTGTCATGTTTGAAATGTTGGTTTCGCGTATAGCTGCTAAATGAATGATGTGTTTGTATACCTATAAAGATTTGTCCCTGTGGACTCGTCATGTAGCCTACAGTTTGCATAATTAACGACAATTTACGCCTGTTTAATAGTAATGGCTAATATTGTCATATTCTAATAGGCTACTTCTGTGTACGAAATGTGATGCAGTAATTATAATGAAAATCGATTTCAATATAAAAGGAAGTTGTATAATTGCTGCAAGCGTATATGATATGGTTTACTTTTGTTGTTTTGCAGCTTCAAGAATACGATACGAGATCACAAGGGGTAACATAGGAGGTGCATTTGCAGTGAAAAATGAAACCGGTGCTATTTACGTTGCAGGGCCACTTGATTATGAGACCAGAAAAAGGGTAAGTGCAACTTTTATATTGAGTGATCTTGCGTTTTTGCATGTTTTTTAGCTCATCATTGTGTTTGTAAAACAAAATCCTGAATATTTAATGCATTATGCTATTATTTCACCCGGCAAAAATGTTAAATGTTGTATATAGTGTGACAAATTTGACAAAGCTAGCAAAGCTAGCACATACGGGTATACCGTTAATTCAAACAATTAACTGAACACCTTAGTATTCCTTGTTCTAGCATAACATTGAAAAAATAACCGTATATAACATGCTATAGAAATCGCCTTCAAGGCGTGTTCCTAAAGGAACATGTGGGCGTTGAATGCAATTCTGTATATCCAAGGTTCCCTAATAAAACCAAGAGTGGATCCACTCGATCTTGATAAAACTACAATTGCGAACGTTAAGTAGATGCAAGTAGGCCTAGACAAGGCTCATTGTACGCTTGATTAGGAAATGGCATGGACCCCCTATGGGGAAATTTGTGTCATACACAAATGAACCCTGTTGATGGGGCTTCACTCGACCGACCTGGGATGGCCGTATAGGAAAATAGAAAAAGGGAATGCTTCTCTATCTTTCGCTCATGCAAATAACACACTTCAGCTATCCGGAAAGTGTTAGCCGTTTATTTCAAAACACACAGCTGTTGTAATGTAAAAGGTTAAGTAACAGGGTGTTTAATATTCATATTAAGTATCGTTTAAATTTATTACCTTACATGTAAAATTATTTTCTTTCCTAGGAACAATTAACGTCCATAAAAGATCAAGTTACAGGTGCCGTCAGTATATTGGTTTTAATTATCAGCATTGCCAGTAATGGCTGCTCGTCCAAGAAATAGTTAAATTCCTGAAGACAGTAAAAATTCCTTCCATGTATACAGTGAATCACTTTTGCTAAGTAACCTATACCGTTTGACAGTTCAAACGTGCAACATGAAAATACTTAGACCTGCAGTAATTTTTCTTAGGGCTAAGAAACACTTTCAAAAACATGGTAATATTTTAAAAAATAGTTTAAGATGCATGTCAAATGTTTTGTTAATTAACTTTTGGCATTACAACAATTTTCTATTTTTAAATAGAAGTATAGCACTATACATAGACTCCTCAAATCATTGCATTGACTATTAAGGTTTTACAGGAACACCCCTGTCGAATAAGGTAGCAAGCTGGGGATGCATCTGTTGTGAACTCAAAAGCTCTGCAATCAAGCTGACATGCAGAATCAATATAGCAATGTTTGCATTCAGCTATTGAGATTCTCAATGCGAAAGATTTGACAGATGTGTATATGTTACCATGGTAACAATTAGTTTACTCTGGTAGCGATCTTTTCAGTATAGCTTGTGGCGTTGGGATTCACATACTCCATCGTAAATAAAGAAGTTTAGTTTGTTGCATGCCACATACTGTACTCCATGCAGTGGTTCTCAACGTGGTGTCAGATAAATATTGGTCAAGTTCTTCAGCATAGCACTCAGGCCGTTGTCAGTACATTGATTCTCCAGATTCTTCATTCTAGACACGTGCATACATCAGGGAAATATATGGAATGCAGACCATTAGAAAAACAGGAAAGAATTCAGCTATAGCAGATACAGAATAGAGCAAGTCAAGGATGCCATTCAAATCAAAATTTTAAGACCCTGGAGTTTTGCAATACATTGAACCCATAAAGACAGTTCGATTGTATTGAAATATACTGTAAGTCTGTATGTAATATTGCACAGTATCGATTTGCTAACTGCCATTTGCATTTGTGTGCTAACATTTCCTTAAGATGCGTTAAACTGGTGAAAAATGTGATAGTAAATCAATATTACTGGAAAAGCGTTAAGTTAGCAACCACATTTTACGACATTATTGACACCATATACATCATGGCGTGAGGTCACAGCAGGAATGTGGTTGTAGTCTGTAGTGAGGGCATGCACAGTTATCCTGGAATGATTGGCAAGCTGGTGTCAAGCGTTAACTGTTTTGGCACGTATATGTATAGTATTGAGTGCTCATGTTTATTCTGGGATACAATTAGTATTTCAGAGATAGTTGATTGGCTGGTACAACTTGATCTCGCCACGAGTTGCCACAGTGCTAGCTTGCATAATGCCAACGGCACCTTGATAAATGCAGGTGCTGTTAGCGCCATCCTTTCATTTAGAAATTGTGAAAAACATCTGGAATGATTAATATAATGCAGACTACCTAATAAAGCATATTTAATTATGTGTGACAGACCAAGGTCTTAAAATGTACTCCCAGTGAAACTCGGCTGTATTTCGAGGAGGTGCAAACCATAATTTTATATATGCACTGATTGCTCTAGCTTACCCTGTCATGAATCTATTGGCCCTTGTCTGGCCACCTCACATAAATTTCTATCAAAGAATTACACTACGTTCACTCTAGGGTTGATAAACATATAATATACCGGTACATGATATGTGTAGATGTGATATTTTGAATATACTCGTGCGTATGTCTGTCAAAAAATATGTAGTTCCTTTTTAAGATTAGACCTAGTTCTAATTGCAGTTATAAATGTGCAATAGAGCTAAACTGTGAATTTTATCTCTTCTGAGCATGCATAACGAAAATGAAACGCACTGTCTCATCATTATGCTTCGATCCAACTAAATGTCCTTTTTAGCGAACAATTTAACATATTTGCACCGTTTTCGAAGCCTCTTTAAGCCAAAATGGATGCTTTTTATAAGGTTTCCATTGCTTCTCGTGGATCAGGGGCTAATCTTGCATATCACCCTAACAGCATTTGGCTCAAAAGGTTCGGTGATAAAATTCGTGTGATCCAAACTCATGAAAAATTGCATTTCAGCCAACTATTTTAGGCATTTATGTTATTTTGGTATTGCTCATCTTGTATGGCATCGATCGCCACAATTTTCAAGGGGAATTTTCATTATACTTTATATGAATATTTAAAATTCATAAATGTATCCGAGCCTGAAACCAAAAACGCTTTCGCAGTGACAAGAACAGGCTACTGTTTATGTTTGTGTAAGGCAAAAATTGTGAACAAGAGCAATATTTTCTTACCTTTTGTTTTTATATAGGATTTCGTCTGTCTTCAATTTTCATGATATTACAGCTTCAAGACATTGTGATAGCAGGAGTGGAACGTTATCCAATGTTGAATAACTGGGAAAGTGATTGTGCTGCCGGCTAATTAGCATTTTTAAAGTTTAATTCATGAGAGTATTTCTGTACATTTTTTAGTTTGTACGAGCAAATTTGTGATTTAGAATCCATTGACCAGCTGCATGACTATACCACTGACGATATTATTTTACCAAGTGATTTAACAATTTGTTCATCTGTTTGTTTTCATGCACTATAGTACGAGTTGCGACTTGTTGCTTCGGACAATCTGAACGAGAACTTCACCACGGTTGTGATTCACGTGAAAGATGTCAATGACAATCCTCCTGTCTTTGACCGGCCAACTTACCAGACACAGATCACAGAGGAGGACGACAGAAGTCTTCCCAAATGCGTCCTCCAGGTATACTTTAAATCACAATGTCATTGCATTATTCCTTCCCCAAATGTATCCTATATACTTATATATTATTCTCCTATATTGGCATTGGTTCCATCCTCGAATGTTAGTTGTGCCCTTGTTCACTGTTTAGAATGGCAACCAATTATTGCCATGAGTGTAATTTGTGATTTGGTGAAACGAGCGTGCCTGCAGTAAAGGTTGTAAATTGTCGACAGCAGTCTGTGCAACTCCAACCTCCAACACGATCGCAACAATATATGTACCTAATGGTCGTAAATCCCGACTTTAAAATTCGAAATCGGGCTCCTGGTCGGTATTAACCTATAGATACCCCCAACATATAGGGCTACCGCAAGTACGTATGCTCTCATTAAAACTGCACAGCGCATCAGGGTCAAGTCTTCATTTTAATATGCATTTTAGATTTTACTCAGTTTGTCAGTGTGGAGCTAGGGTGTAGAAAAGGAAGATTATAAGTCAATCTAAATGACAAAGATGGATAGCATCACATGTTACCATGCAGTTTTTAAAACAAATCATTGAATGTGTGCATGTTTGTAGGTGCAATCAAATTCGAATTAGATATTAGGTATGTAATGTTATTGCCTTATGAACCGCTTTCAATTCCCTTAGGAGTGACGTAGTAACTCAATCGGGATGCATTTGTATTGTTTGCGAATGTACATTAGTGATCCACTTTGTCTGAACATTGATGTGATCCACTTTATTTTTACATATGGTGTTGGTAAAATGGATCATTCTACATTTCGGCGTAAAATATCCAAATGTATTTTATTATACGGCAAGTGGTAGTTGGATTACTTAGCTGCATTATCATACTACTTTAACTTACTTGTTTATTATTTGGAAACTTTAATTGCATTTAATTCGCTTAAGTAGAGCTTGTATTTCTCCCATTCTACTTTACAATTGTGTTTTTCGGACGAGCCTGCATGGTAACACCTGCAGTGCAGCTAATTCGAGCACCAACTGCTCTTTTCCCTGCTCAGGTAAATGATATTTTTAGAGTGGTGGAATATAATACACTAGCATTCGCCACACTGGCTGCATCACATTTCTCACTTGCATTTTTAGATATATGTACAGTATTGATTTGGTTTGCACGCAACCTTTTGTTAATTCACACTATTCATATGGTTTCGTTGTTATTGAAATAGTAGTACGGACTATGTAGTGAATGCATGTTGTTGATTTTTTCCATGTCCAAAGGGATGTCTTATAAACTTTAATAATCACTTTCCATTAATTGCTATAGCTGTAATTACTAGCGCTTGGTATACTTTGTACAAATTTGTATATAGGCAAAATAATAATTGTGTTTTCTTCAACAGTTTTGAAAACATTTATATTTGTGACTATATATACTGAAGCTATAGGCAATAATCTGCAACTTTTATTGATAAATTCATGTAATTAAATAATGCATCAATCTGTTCACGAGTTAATAGCCAGCGTGAAGTGTGTATGTGTAGGCTATAATTTCCTACATGGAATTGCTCTTTGCTAACGTCCTGAAAATTAAAGAGTTCAGATTGTTGATAAGAAAGATACCACTACTTTAAAGTCACTGTATAGTTTTATTGCCTGCTGTCTGCAAACATCAAAAATTATGTTCACACGAACAATAAAATAATTGTATGTTCTTGTTTCGGGGACTAATTATATAGCAGTTTGACTTGGAATTCTTAAAACCTCTATTTAATAATTACATGCATTTACATCTTGATTTCATAAAGGTGGGTTGCTTCTGTGAAAATCGGTATAAGCGTGAATGTTGGGTTTTTATATGGTGTAAGAAAGCCTCTTTTATTCCGAGTGCAATTTAGGTAACGCAGCTTGGACTTGTATTGCTCATTTATTTTTTAAGCTGCGATTTGAGGCTGTTGCAGCTGTCGTTATGGCCGTGCATGAGAAAATCAGGAAAGCAAATAGCAACTGCCACCAACATTCAGCATTGCGGCCATTTTTGTTATTGATGGATTAATTCTTGAAATGAAATCCTGCATGCAGCCCCATGCAGAAAAAAAATATGCTTATAATTTAATTTTGGCGTTCTGTCAGCCGGTGCATAATATTATAATATAGTTGCTGCTGTTGCCAAGTGGCACAATCAATGAGCGAGTAAAATGTGCAATCGATATTCATGGTGAATTCCAGTTACAAATTCAGAGAGAGTTGTGCACTAAGTTGGCATGCCGCAAGTATTCGTCTATTGCATGACAATCATGCACGTACATACGTACTTTGGTTCACAATTCTTGCCGCCACAAACCTACTTATGTTTGCTTGCAAATGTGCAAGACAGCCTCTTCTTGTTCAGGTTGGTGATGCACATTTTTCCAGACACGTTTGAGGTTCGATCGACCAAAGTTTGCCGACCTAATTTTCTGCAAGCGATGTATAATTGCATCAATTCAACCATTTTTTGATCTATACTTGCTTTTATGAGCACATCTCATTAAAATTACACACGAAGCTGCAAGTATTTTTCTGTACCTGACTAATTAATCCAGAAAATGAAATAGTTTTTACAGTAATTACCATTCGTTTATCTCCTCTATAATTTACCTTTTTTCAGTCCAAGAAAATGCTACAGTTTTTAGAAATGATTGCATGCATTGCACTAAAGCATTTGCAAATGATTGCAATCTAAGCATGCATTCAATATGGAGAATTCTATAAACTGCGGTATTTGCATATACTTGAGTAATGGTGTGTCTGCTATACAGTGTGGTCCAAAAGTCCGGTTCCCGACCTAATAATTTGTTAACGGTGACAGATATTCGAATTCTGCTAATGGGAGCAAATAGTAAGTGGCCATGGCGCTTTCGAATGGCACCCGAATTTTTGACCTTTGACCTTTCCTTAAAGGTCATCTCGTCTCTAACTTTTAAACTGCTGTAGTTAGGGACAAATTTCCAATTAGAAAGTGAAAGAGGACGTCGAATACATGCAGAAAAGTATTTTTCCACTATTTTAGGAATACCAGTGAAATGGGAAATGAATTAATTTATGGATTGAAAACGCTGTGCAAAACATTCGCATTTACATTGTGAAAATCCTTCCACCTGCAAACAACTTTTGTATTGTGATTTCACTGCAATTCAGTAAGCTTTTAATCAACTCAGAGCCAAACTGATTGATGTAAACGGATGGCACCTTTAGCCAAGATGCAAGTACAAGACCTATCTGGAAATTACAAAATTGGTCTTCTTTTTAATTTAAAATAAAAAGGTATTAAAACATATAAATTAAGATTAATAACAAAGATGTTTAACATGCTTCGTAGACTATTTTTTCCAATAATGCCTGCAATTTAAAAAAATTATTGATCCATTGTATTGATCAAATTTTACAAGTTTTACCTAATTTAAATTGTCAAACGCTAAGTTTTTTACTTTATACAGCAAATAAAGTATTTCACATTAAATGAAACAAGTAATTATAGCCAATACATTGGCAGCACCATGACACAACCTCGGGGCTGTTCTTAAATTACGTAACGAATAGGTAGGGAGGGAGGGGATGAGTATTTTTGTTAGCGGTGTTACAGGGGGGAGGGTGGGGACGAGTACATTTGTTACGTAACAAAGTAATAGATATGTAATGTAAAAAGTTATATTGGGATTTTGCTTTTCATGCCTTTCAAACTTTAAATATATGTGCTGTTAGCATTCAGCGTGACACCCATTAGCTGAATTGATCTCGCTCACTGGCTATATCCACAGTACATCAGAACTTCATGATAATATTGGAATGCATATGTTATGAATATTTTAAAATAATAAGTAAATAATACATGGGAAGTTCAATTAATATTACTTGCAGTCATTCGATCTTCAGTATGATTTTTCCATTTTTCATATGCTATCCGTTATGTTACGAAAGGGGGGAGGGGAGGGGGTTGAGAGTGTTACACTAGTGTTACAAGGGGGAGGGAGGGGTGCCAAAAATGCGTTTTAGCGTTACGTAATTAAAGAACAGCTCCCTCTTTGTAAACGTTATTTTTAATAAGGTCAGAACACTTTTGCATGTAAGTTTTGCACGAATTTCAATGTTTTCGCCCAAAATTGGGTCCTTTTGTACACAAGTATGTGCAGTTTGTTCTCAAAATTGCATCAATTTGGTGCAAAAGTTTTTTTGCTAATTGTGCACAACTGTTAATAGAATCTTTTTATGCATTATGTTAAAAATATTGGTTTATATTCTCATTTCCCTGAGACTATTAAAATATTGGCAAAATCATTTTCATAATGAATTATAAGAGCTCTTTCACTTTTTATTTGGAAATTTGTCTCTAACTACAGCGGTTTAAAAGTTAGAGGCGAGATGACCTTTAAGGAAAGGTCAAAGGTCAAAAGTTTAGGTGCCATTCGAAAGCGCCATGGCCACTTCCTATTTGCAGGTTTTCCAACTTATTGAGTTTTTAATGGAGAACTGTCAGGGTATTTTTCGTAATTTTTGATTGCAAAGAAAATCAGGTCGCTAAATTGATCGAGTATGGCAGAATTGTCAGGCAGGTTGTGAATTTTTTCGGTTGCAGGGATGTTGAGCAATTGCTATTCAAAGATGTCGGCTATGTAACCGCATATGCCATCCTATTGGTCATACCGGTTACTTACACGCAAATTATCAACGCCCACTGCCGGGCATGTTCATAATCCGTCTGTTAGCAGTTCTCGGAGAATGAAAAAAGCCAATTTCAATACAAATATAGTTGGACATCTGGACAACAGTTGGCAATGCAACGTAATCGAACTACGTACGTCAACGTTTTGCACCTCAAACTGAATTTTAATGAATACATTGGCGGAGCTACAAAATTGTGCTTAGATTGCTAATAACTTTTTTAAAACATTTTGTAATTGAAATCTGACTTCACCAACATTTTTTTCACCATGTTTTCCATGTTTGATGGGATCAATTAGGATATTTTTGGAAGGGTTGAAAGTTCTCATTTAAATAACGGTTATTATCCAAAAAAGTCACATTTTTCACCATAGGCAGTTGGTTATCACTGTATTATTTTTTCCCTCTGCATAACCGCATGTTGATTAGCCCCACCACGTGGGCAAAAAAAGGAAGTTATTTTATTCATAGCTTTTTTTTGAAAGTTGTGGACTTTTAAATGTAAAATTTAGAGAAATGTAAGTAAATAATGAATTTTATTTGAAATTACATTATATGGTGTCTTTTAAAAGTAAAGGCAATTATGACTTGTATTTTTATGGTGACGTCACAAATTGTAGAATGTAGAGGGCGCTGTTGGCAGTAAACTAATGTATAAAGATGCACAGTTTGTTTAACAGGGAACGAATGGAGCAAGGTTAAGGGTTTTTAATTTTGATTTAAAGGAGAACTGACAGGATCTCGGAGCATACCCTAAAAAGGTTCCCAGTTTACTGATACAAGGCCAAAAAAACGATTGGTTGGAATGAAAACTTGATTAAAACTAGTAAAAAGAAGTTACGACCAGTTAAAGATGTGACGCTGTGGTGTCACAGAAGTGCGACGTCATGGCGCTGGCGTCATAATGTCCGGAGCCAGCGTGCGCACATACACGGTAAATTTTTACAAATGAAATGTACCCATCATCGTCTTATGAGACGATTATACAGTTACAGAAAAATTAATAGCAACTCCGTGATTTGTCTCGTTTTCTAGAAATTGAAAGACCTATAGCTATCTCATATTGGGGTATAATTTCTTTGAAAACCTTTCATGACATTGCAACCTACATGTATTCTGGAATATAGTGCCAACAAAAAGGATCATTACCAAGTCATTACTCATGTACATTAAAAACTGACAAAAATTCAAAAAAAAACATGCCTAATGCTCTATCCACACTAGGCGCGAATGCGGCTGCGGCGAGCGTTTGCGGCGTGGATTTTGACGTCACTTCCTGCCGC
>JAQIWR010002520.1:0-10972 GCA_034695945.1 Glomeris hexasticha | reverse complement strand
GTACAACGCTCCTGCTTGGAACAGCCAAAAGCATCATCGTAAAATCCAAGGTGATTTGTGTTCTAACCAATCAGCACTTTGTCCTGACCAAAAAGAACTGCGTAACCACGCCCCTTTGGATATGGTTTTTATTTAATTTCTCGTTAACTATTGCGAATTTAATAGTACTTCCTATATCAACTTTCTATAGTTTTTTATTGTGCACAACATATAATTTTTTTGTTATATCGGTTACTGTCCCTTGAAGTCAAATGATTTATTTACTCCTTACAGGAATAAATTCTAAAAGGATTAATTGCAAAACTGAACTGTTACCAATTAAAACAGTTCCGAAAGGGTTCCGAAGGATGGCGTACCAACACGTGCAAGCGGATCTCGACCAAACCTCTGCCATGCTGGTGGAGGCTGCTGGAAAAGACAAGATCTTTGATGATCTTGTCATCTCCAGCGCTGAGATGACCTTCCAAGGGTTGAACCGAATCCACCTGCTCGCTGTTCAGTCTCACAGAGCCAAAGTCCACAACATCGATGCCGCCACTCACAAGAAGAACCTTGTGACCTTAGCCGTTCTAAGGACCATGAGAGGATCAGACATCCAGAAGATAGAGGCCAAGTCAACACCGAACTTGGTTCAGTTCTTGTCACAGGCTGTGGCTAAGTACACACTGGTTAAAACTCCTGGGACCAATCATGATGCCACCTTGCTGAGAATCGCCGCTTGCTTTTCTCAGGTCCTCTATCTTGGACTGGCTAAAGGAACCATGAAGATACACACCACGGTGGTTCCGAAGACGATTCACCCCGACTACCAACTTGGCATGTGCCTGTCGACATTCAGGTCTTTGATTCCACTGCCTTCAGTTGATAGCATCACTGTGGAGGACCATGAGTTGATGAGAGATGCTTTCTGCTTCCATCAAAGGAAGTTTGATTTAATTATTAACACCAAGAAGGCCGACAAGACACCCCTCGACACCATAACCAACTACGTCCGCATCCAAATAGAGTCAAGGCTCTACGACAATGGATGACAATTGGAGAGGCAGTGGAGCTGGTAGGGACCACTCCTGGTCTCTACTTCAGCAAGCCAGGAACAGGTGATCTCTTCCAGGCTTGGCCGGCTCACCTTCGTCGCTTGCCGACAGTCCCAGCGGGAACGGGCCCACCCATGGATATGCTCCGGGATTATCGGTACTTCGCGAGCACCGGACCCTTGATGCAGGTTCCGCCTTCTTCCAACACCCATCAAATACAGGAGAACCGAGGAGCCAGTCCAGCACCGTATCCGTATCAGGTGCGAGTGGGCAACCCCTATGCCACACCATCCATCAGCCAGCGTCCCAAGCGTTGTGAGCTTGCTGCAGCGGCCGGTCAGCAGCAATGATGGCAAGAGGTACCATGGCCGAAGTGACCTAGAACGTGGGTACCTCGAAACCCACTAATGATGTGCAGCGCAGGGAGGGACCTGTTTCCAGGTCCCAACTCATTAACGGAGTCAGGCCGGAGAACCCTGCTCCAGCCCAGCACCAGAACGGACCCAGGCCAAAGGATCCTGCCCCAGCCCGTCCCCTGAAGCAGAAGGACCGAGCTGACTGGAGAACGCACGTGGAGCACTACGACAGCCGTCCCGGCTGGGCGAAGAGCCCTCCACGGGGACGATGGACGGGTCGTGTGACTCCAAGATCCCAGTCAACCAAGGCCCGCCCCGGACCAGGGCAAGGCCCCTGGCAGCTACCGTGGGCCGGAGTACGGAACGGGGGACCCCAGGAGCCTGAGCCCCATGGGCCCTGTGGCCAGGGTCCCCGCACCACCTCCCCGTCACCAGCACATCGCTCTGAACCTCCAGCGAAGTCCAAGAAGAAGAAAAACAAGGGCGAGCCCAGGTCGTGGCCTCCACGAACTACGTGAGGCCCAGGAAAGATAGAGATTCAGTAATAGACGAAGCTGTGGGCGCAGACGGAGCTGTGGGCGCTAACGCAGGCGCAGCTGCGGGCACTAATGCAGACGGAGCTGTGGGCGCAGAGGGAGCTGTGGGTGCAGACGGAGCTGTGGGCGCAGAGAAAGCTGTGGGCGCAGACGGAGCTGTGGGCACACTTGAGGCGCAAGTGGCAGGTGGATCAAAAAGTGGGTTATAATTTTCTATTAGTGTTTTCTTGTGATAATAATGTCTCGCAATTTGCATAGCAGCCCAGAAGCGCCAAAACAAATCCGGCAAAAACAAGGCAAAAAAGGAAGAACAGCGACGGGCAAAGATGGCCAAACATAATGACGACCTTCTAAACGAGATGCATAAATCGTGCAGGAAGAAATATTTTGAAGCCATAGCAGCCAGAGACGTGTTGCAAAAGCAGTACGACCTCTCCAGACAAGATCTGGACAGAGAGGAGAGTCGGTTGTCTTCCGAAGCTTACGGCGCATTAGGCATGCAGTACCACACGCTGCAAAACATCGTGCACGACACCAAAAAAACGTTGTGCGATCTCGAAAAGTATGTTGCATGCAAATTCTGTTTGGACACACGCTGTTCAATTTCTAAATTTTGTTTTATTTCAGATTCCAGTGATGCATTTCCTGGGACATGGTCTTTCTTTATTTCTTATCATTTTTAATAAAGTATTTGTTTAGTACAATGGTACTATAACTGCCGTATTGGGATCGTTTGCTTAGTACTTTAAAAGTGAAAAATTCCGCAAATGGTTTTATTTTTGCTATATTTGCAGACAAGCCATTTTTTTGCGAGAAGTTAAGAACACTTAAATGTACTTGCTCTATTTCGAAAGATCAAAATTTAATGTTGAGGACGCAAAAGTAAAGCCTCTGCGACAAGTTGAATGCTCGGTTTCCGCGAAAATTTACAGTCCTTCCAAAGAAAGATTGAGTGAGGACAATTCCAATTACGTTTGAAGGGGTGCACGGTTGAGCAGTTTGTGGCAACACTAGTGGTCGTCTTTGTCTGCACACCTTGCAACCTTGAACCCCTTCAAACGTGGTGATTGACACGGTCCTGGCTCAATCATTCTTTGGAAAGACTAGATGCGCATAAGCGTCAGGCCGCATTATACGCACTTTCCAAAGCATGCTGCAGTAGGCACTATGGCATGTGTGCAATCTCTGTTGGCGACCTTCGAAGCTACAAACTGCAAGGGGAGATGAACACCCCATAGCAGGTAATTTTAAAATCTGTTGTAAAAGTATTCAATGATTATATTTAAATTGTAATACCAATTTAAAAAAATTATGCTTGAACCGTTTTTATAGTTATGCCAAAAAGAATTTATTTATTAGTGGTTTCAACTGTACCATATTGCCTTTGTTTGTAGGAAAAATTGAAGAATACTACTCCAATAAATTTAAACATGTCATGCAAAGAAAAAGTATTGTTAGGATCAGTAATTGGCATATTCAAAAATTAAAATATTTAAGTTGATTAACAGAACAAGAAATGATGATAAATGTATTTGATGGAGTAACATACACAAGTTTCACTGTGCATAAAAAACGGTCATTATTCTGCTCTACCCTGTTCATTACAAAATTATTTTCTTTAAGCATAAACTGTTTCATGTCAATATATAAATAATTCATTAAGATATGGAAACTATCTGCATAATTGTATTTAAATTGTTAGATTGCATTATATTTTCTTGTCCATTATGTACCACGCACACCATATTAACATGAATTATAAAGTATTTTGTAAAACACATTTTATGACATGTGCAGAGCAATTTCTATATTGCAGCTCCTGCTAAATCAGCTTGGAATAAATATAGGTATATAAACATTTACAAATATGCAGGTGCACCATGCACAGATAATGCTTTACATGTAACGAGGATTATAAGTAAATATAATTAATTACAATTAAGGCAAATCATACATTTGAGACCGTCATAAAACAACACATTACCTCAGATAAGCTCCGTCCATTACTGTTGCAATTCGCCATTGCACAAACTTTTCCTCCATTCTTCGTTCTTTTATGTAGGATGGACATGTTTCCTCGGGTCCAAGGCCCGCCCCGGACCAGGGCAAGGCCCCTGGCAGCTACCGTGGGCCGGAGTACGGAATGGGGGACCCCAGGAGCCTGAGCCCCATGGGCCCTGTGGCCAGGGTCCCCGCACCACCTCCCCGTCACCAGCACATCACTCTGAACCTCCAGCGAAGCCCAAGAAAAAGAAAAACAAGGGCGAGCCCAGGCCGTGGCCTCCACGAACTACGTGAGGCTCAGGAAATGGTCCGGCGAGGAGAGGCCGGCCCCTCGCAGGACCAGATACAGTCCTGGTTGGAGAAGTGCGGAGTGTGGCGCAAGGGGAAGGCCGACAGACAGATGGTGGAGCAACTGGTGAGGGGCATCGCCAGTGCCGTGGGAGGAGATGTCAAAATGGACATCGAGGACAGTGATGAGGTACCAGCCCCAAAGGAGCCTGAGCCGGAGCCGGCTCGGAAAAAGCCGCACTCCTTGGACCTCGGGGCGCCCTTGCGGGCAACAGGACCAAGAATGGAGGAGCAGGACAGTTCGCCTCCAGTCGCCATCAAAGAGTCAACAGCCAAGGACAGTGAAGAGACATAACTGGAAGGGGCAATATTTAGATCTGTACCACTAGAATATTTCTTCAATGGTGAGTGAACAACCGGAATACAGCTTTCCAAAATTGTGTGACCTGCTTTCATTGCTAAACATGACTCATCAACTAAGTTACAATGTAGCTAGTAATTATGTCTTGCGTGAAAAAAACGTAGATTTAACGCTCGGTGCTTGGACCTTAATAACTTAACAATTATAGTGCATGATACTGTATATGCATGAAGCTGAAATCATGTTAGCCACAGTACCATGGAAAAATCTGAAGTTCCCAATTCCAAAAATTGACCAAATGAAGTGGGACTGTTAATTTACTGCCCGATTTCAGCCAAAACATGTTCATAGCCGTAAAATTTGTGGAAGAAGAACTGTTAAAATAATTCCTCAATCATGGTTAGAATATAATGACATTTGCTTCTGGTCTTAACTTAAAGATGTGAAATCAGCAGTAAAAAAATTGCTGCCGCTTCCAATTCATGAACAGAATGTAGAATTAAAATTGTCAAAAGGAGGTATAATTTTAATTCATGTACTGTAAAAGCTTTTCGCTCTCCTTTGACCTTCCGCTAATATTAAAACCTTGCCAAATTTAGATTTGGGTAAAGTTAAAGGACACAAATGCACCCTTGACCGTGTAAATAACAGCACAGGGAAATGTGTCAATTACTCACTCTGTGATAATTTGGCCGCCACCAATTACCACTTTTACAGTATTTGTATTAACTCAGCACTAGAGAATTTGTCTTCAAATCTGCAATAGCGTTTTATTACTTGATGTTTAGTGGACAAAACAGATTCACAAAAAACATAGCGCTTTGTGAAACTTAACAGTCCCTCATGCGCCACTGGTGAAACAAACCTTTTGAAAATGTAGAGTATTATTTTATGGGGTCAAACTAAAATTTAGTTATCTTTAATTACCTATGTGTAAAATATGGTGATGCTTTGTAGTATTGCAAGTTAACATACAATCATAGTGGAAATTTTAAAGTGAATAATTGATTGCAAGATTGTAACGCTAGAGTTACATAATACTTCCTTCAATTTTAGAAATTTCCTGCACAACCTGTCCATCATGTAAATAAACACTATGCAGATCTCCACTAAACAAATATAGTATAATGCAGCAGTGCCAAACTCTATCCAAAAACGTTAATGACTATGTATCCTCTGACAATGCAATATTAGAATCAAAATATTCATGTCCATGCACCAGGATTGTACTACCAGCTTGTTTCAACAAGTCAGAACCACCAATGCACATCAATCACTGACTGTGCATATCAAATTATACCGCTAGGTACTGTATGCCGTGATATCACAACACACACACCTTCTGTAGGTCTCTGATGTAACAAGTGAAATACATGCCAGCATCACCAGCAATTTCTATTAGCATGTCCACATTGTTTCTGACTCAAACCCATTCTGTGACAAGTACAATTCACCGAGATAGCACATGAATGTAGCGTAGCTGCACGTTATATCCAATACGTTTGACACCAAATGCACCATACTCTATTTGTAGTGAGTACTGTCATATGCACAAAATACTGATGTTCGACACAGTGCAGGAAATTTCAACTTTTGTTTTCCAAGCAAATTAAAGCTTAGTTTTCATTTAAAACTGTTACAAAAACTCTTAAAGCTGAATGATTGAAATAGAAATGGATGTTTATTGTTTATTTCGTTTTGAATTTTGTTGCTGAGAAGCAAATGCTAGGAGTATAAAATAGTGTCTTGGCTATGTTTGCCATGTATTTTGGAACAAAGTATTATTACTAAAGAAAGTGCAATAATACCTTACAAACCGAAGTTGCCAATTTCAGGAATTTGCGTAAGAGACTGGTTACTGCTTTCAAAAGGTTTGTTCACTTAAACAATACATTTCCTGGTCAGACGCGATTACAGATCTGCCAGTTTGCAGTAATATTTATCAAAGTAAAAAACAGATTTGAGCTACATTTGAGATACCGAGGTCTTGAAGCTTTTCGAATCAAATAAACATAAATGAGAAAAAATGAGTTATACTTGGTCCAACATTAATTATTTGTATGAAATTCTGCAGATTAGGGAGGCTAAGGATGTCTGGAAAAAGAGTAGCACGACATGTCAAATATATTAATTGTCATTAAAACTAGGTATTATAAAGTAATAAAGCCATGTTTGACCATCTATCACTGGTGGGTTTGCTGACCAACAATAACGCAAGGAATTATGAAGACTTCAAAACAAATAATTCATGCAAGACTGGTTGGATCGAACTGGAACAATTTAGAAAAATGCTACCCAGTACTAGAAGGCATAAAATAAACCACACCCACCAAAGGATCACTTCCTTTCACACAAGCGTACTCCAAAACAACTTATGTGATGGATTCAATATTCAGAAAGCAATGCAAGTTTTAAAGGGAACATCGTCAAAGACCTCCACAAAATAGGGACTAAATATATTTCTAACTTCAGATTTGGCGTAACCAAGTTAGCAATAGGTGAAAGTGTAGCGTGGATGACACAAGTGTGAGCAAGCATAGTAAAGTGCCCAGACCCTATAGAGTGTGGTCTCGCTCCAACAAGCATCTTTTCATCAGTTCATGGAAATTTCATCTCGTAACGCGACTAGCAAGTTCTTTCGAGCAATCGTGGGTAGTAACCTAACTAGCTGTCTTTAAATGCAGCTGCAGTTTAGGGATTCCTATCCATTGGAAGTGGGTTTGTCAGACAGGAGGAAGCATTTTCTGTTTTTAACATCAATACACTGTCAAACCCAACCTATTGCATAGTGAAAGAAAACATTCACTCAATGTGGGCTGATGCACTCCTGGTTAGCTGTCAGGCTGCTGCAAGAAAATCAAAGGAATTTGCGGTTGCACAAAGTAGATATCATAAAGGATGGCCTGCCATTGATATTGTTATTGATGGTAGTTGGGCTCATCGATCGTTTGGCCATAAAAACTCCTCAAAGTCTGGATGTGCAGCTGTAATAGGAGCATGGACATGATAGATATTTCTGGGCATCAGAAATAAGTGATGTACAGCATGTGCCATGGATGAGGTCACAGGCCAACCCAGGCAACATAACTGTGTTAAGCCTGATTCACACTATCGTGTGAACGCGCAGCAGTGACGCATGCGCGTGACGTGCGCCTGCATATGCAGCGCCGCCATGCGTCCATCCCCGCAAATGACGCATCGTGAAGGTGAAGCATTCACACTTCCGTGTAGGTCTACTTCCGTGCAGTGCGAAAAATTCACACGACCGTGCGAAGTGAATTGGCCATCCGAAGCGGGTTAATGGAGGAAGGACTGGAAGTGTACCTCAGGCGGAGACGAAGAAGGCTACAAGCCAGCTGTGTGGTGTTGGCAGCTATAGGAGAAATGTACTTCGGGAGACCACAGAGACGGTACTGGGTGCGGCCGTTCCTGCGGAGACGAAAAACTGCAGGAGCCTTCCATGTTGCGGTCAGTAGTGTTTTGCAGGGAGCCGTAGCCATTGGGTGAACTAGCATATAGGCAAGTGTGTGAGCATGCACAGGTTGAGCAACATTGCAGATGTGTAGTACATATGGGGTGCATCACATAATATGATTTTGTTGTGTTGTAAAAAAGTGGAGTGAGAAAAGAATGGATGGACATGAAGTTAATAGGAAGAAGATGTGGCAAATGGGTTTGCTGCGTGACCATTGACCGCCAGCAAACCAGTCACTGCGTATGAAATCCGACACCAAAAGACAGAGGGGTGAAGAGGGTTTAAAGACAGAGGGGTGGTGTCAATTGGAAACCTGCACAGGACCATAAGGGGTCATCCATTAATGATGTCATGCAACACCAAACCCCCTCCTTGCAAGACGTTGTCACAAAAATAATGCCGCTGGTATGACGTTGCAGTTGGGCCTGTACAAGTACCCAACTGACACCAATCCCCCCTGTGGGCTGGTGTGCAACGTGGGATGACATAACCCATGGACGGGTTGGTGGAAGTCAGAGGTCAGGTGCCCATCGCATGTGCCACGCCTCCGTACTGTGAACTGAATGGTCATCAACATTTGCAACTAACAGCATGTTTGGACCAGAAACACAAATCATGTTATGTGTAACACCCTGTATAGGAGCACAATGGACATGCCACCTGCCAAACAGAAATGCAGCTGGTGTGTGCACAACAAGGTCGTCTGGAATTCCCTAAAAGTATGAGGGATTAGTACAATGGTATGAAATGACACAAAGTGATAGTGACAAATTGCAAGTGAAGGTGCACTGAATGCAAACACATATGTGTGCAGTGACACCTGTGGTAAAGCTCACAAACCTGACCAACCCAGTAGAGGCCGTATTAAGTAAGATGTAATTAATGCACATGACCCTCAAGGTGAACACTATTTGTTATCAGATCCCGGACATGGTGAATGAAGACCCACAATACTTCTGTCAAGTATTCCGCTTCACGCCTGCAGAGGTCGAAAACCTGCTTGCAATGGTGGGCCCGGCATTGACGAAACAGCATGTCCTTCGTGAACCGATAAGCCCAAAGGAACGGCTCCTCATGACACTGGAGTATGTGAGGCCATGGCCATGCTACGATATCGGGTATGTGCACACGGTGGCGAATGTACTGACGGTTTCAATTCATTTGCAACAGGTACCTGGCCAGTGGCAATTCGCAGAAGTCCGTAGCGCAGAATTACAGGGTTGGTCGCAGCACCGTATGTGGAATCATAAGTGCCACATGTGAAGTCATTACAAGAGTACTACAGCCGATGTGTCTTCCCATTCCGACAACGCAAGACTGGCTGCGCATTGCCCAAGGCTTCAAGCAAAAATGGCATTTCCCCAACTGTGTGGGTGCTATAGACGGCAAACACTTTGCCATTCCAAAGCCTCCTGGGTCTGGATCGTTATACTTCAACTATAAAGGGTACTTCTCAATCATCATGCTAGCAAGTTGTGATGCCTGCTACAAGTTTACAACAATAAATGTTGGTGCTGTTGGGTCCGAGAGTGATGGAGGCGTTTTCAGAAGGTGCCGGTTAGGTCAGAAGGTAACGGCGTTCAATGCATGTAAATGTGCAGAGGAACATGTAATGCCATACATAACTCCATTATAGTTGGTGTCATCAACGCTGAATGTGCCACCGCCAGCTGGAGGACATGACCTAACGGTGACATTACCACACGTCTTTGTGGCAGATGAGGCGTTTCCGTTGCTCCCCAATGTCATGCGACCATACCCAGGTGACAGACTTACCATTGAGCAACGCGTTTACAACTACAGGTAATAACGGTGGGGTATTGCGCATATTGGACATGCTTGATGGCTTGTGACTAATAACAATGCATAACAGGTTGAGCCGTGCACGCCGGATAATCGAGAATGCATTTGGAATCCTGGTGGTACGTTGGCGTCTGCTGCTGGACACCATGCACTTGCATCCAACAAACGCCCAACATGCAATCATTGCATGCGTGTTGCTGCACAACTATATCATGTCCAAGACCCAATTGTCACGGTAATGATGCTTATCAATGCAGGTATGGAAAGGTGCTTGCGGCACTGAATGTACTAATACTATGTATTTCCTACACCAATGGCAGATGGTACATACCAACTGGTTTCGTGGACACCGAGGGCCCTGCAACAGGTCACATCCAAGTTGGTCAATGGAGGGAATTCCTTAGGCCTGCTGACACACAACAAAAGCCACGTTCCAGTTGCACATCCCGTGCTGCTGTAGCCATTCGGGAAACCTTCAAACATTACTTCAATACAGTTGGGGCAGTGCCCTGGCAGAGTGTGCGCATAGACAACTTTTGACGTCAATAAATACAAGCTGTCAGCATTGACTATTCAGTGTTTATTTCAACATGTGCACTTGTACGTCGCTTTTTGCGTACTACAATGTCCATGATTTCGGCACATGTTTCATCCTGGTCAGACTCGCTCATCTTTTCCAGGCTTCTTTCAATAAATGTGGCAAATGCCGCAATTGCAGTCGTCCGCTTCTCAACCATACGCTTGTCACACTCGATCTGTGCCTCAAATATACTTCCCAATTTATTGATGGCATTCGCAAACTGGGACGCTCTTGGCGTTTGTCCTCTGGTGAGCACCTAATTACACAACATAGCAGTCGTTAATTGCATGCACAACGGTACAAGCACATACTACATATGTTTCACCTGTGGGGGGCGTTCATTGACGGGTATGGATGGTGTTGGCTGAGGTGTTGCACGTGAGTGCAACGCGTTGCGTCCTGACAACTGCACTGGAGACTGCAAGTAGTGTACAAGGCACATAATGAATGGCTTGGTTATGTCACTTACATGTCACATACTAAGTATATGTACAGAGCTAGCGCTGGGGACATTGGTGTCCAAACTGTCTGCGTT
>JAQIWR010002519.1:0-10974 GCA_034695945.1 Glomeris hexasticha | reverse complement strand
AATTGCGGAGTACAATTAAAATGTCAAAAATCAAACGTTTTTTAGGGTTTCCATTGACCCTCCCTGACAATAATATCCAGCATTTCCAGCCAGCCAAATGCTAACTGAATAAATATCACTAGCATCTGCAATTAACGGTATAAGCAATAAGCAAGCATTGCTATCGAATCCATTGTGGACATGTTCCAAATTTTAATGTATATGCCGCAATTTCTTTAACAATGCATTAGAATTTTAAAATGCCTTGTAAAAATGTGCAAAATAGGGTTTCTCTTTAATTAACGGCCCTCTACAACTTTCTGATTGACACCAACCCTCTATCTTTTACAGTTTTCGATTTAGGATTTCAAAAACCTTGAACAGTTTGCTGGAGGTCAAACGTTACTTGCCCGCTCTGTTCGCCACATCTTATTACTTTTAAAATCATGTCAATCAGATTTGTAACTAACTGCAATTTTTTTTACAATAAAATGAAATCATGTTATGTGGACAACCCTGTATATAATTATAGCCCATTGATGTATATTGCTGTATTTCAGATTGTTTAAAAGAGAACTGACAGGGGGGAAAATGGATGAAAGCGATTGCAACGAAAAATTAATTCCAAGTTTTTAGCCATGCTTCGAATAATCTATGAATTTTACAAATTTTTTGAAGCGGTAGGTTTTTTTTTAAATTAATTGAGGCAGTTTCGAATGCGGTAGGAAGGTGCAGTAGGAAGTACGTAATTAATGCATCTCCAAACGCGTGTATGGTGTGCTAAACTTGCCAGCCGTTGCTTGGCTACCTAGTGTTCTCTAGGATTACAGTGAAAAGTAACACTGCTGTGGTGGTTTCTTACGCTGTTTTGAAAGCTAGGAACCACATATTTCGAAGGAAATCTTGATACATCCAACTGTGAAATCGTAAAGCAGGCCTAACGGAAAGTAGTCCTATACATCGCAGCGACGCAACAGGTTCCCCATACAATGTGCAAACCTCACTGCGCATGCTCACAAAATTAAAAATAAACAAAACTTCAACTGCTGATTTCTCGGCGAATTATCTGTGTTTTTCAATTTCGTAAACGAAAAAGGTGCACACAGAAAAATTTAAGGTCAATTTACACCATTTTTAGTGTCATATGACAATGTCAGTGGGGACTCTTGAAAATAGTATATTTATTCCTCTATGGTCCTCATTTGACCATGCACAGAAACTCAGTTGAGTAGGAAGAGTGTCATTCTACTATTCTATCTTTGATTAGACTGTGCATAAAACTCTTGTGTAGGTGTTACGTTAGTATAGTGAAGTGTCTGTAAACCGTTAATAAAGTGTATAAATAGCTGAATGCAGTGTCAGTTGACACTATGCAATACTACATAGAATCTGCAGCATCCTCAGATAACACTTTACCTAGGGGTTTCTTTACCCTAGACCAGTGTCATTAGACACTATGGTAAGTCAATTTACACTCCCATAAGTGTCACATGACTCCTATTTAGGAGTCATATTTTGGGTGCATGCACTAATTAAAATGTGTGAAAAATGCAAACTTATAAATTTAATGTATTCTAAAATAGAATAACTTTCACTGACCTATGCTTTTGGGAATTCTACATTCTCTGTAGAGGCAAACTCAAATAAGACTCCAGTTATAAGGAACTTTTTTGAGACATGTATAGGAACAATATTTGTAAGGATCATTATTTTGTAAAATTCTTGTTTCTAGATAGCATTGTGCCAATCAGGTTAAAATGAAACAGCAGACAACTGAAGAATCACCTTATATAAATCCAGCTACATGTCCCTAAATAGGTTCTAATAAATTGAATTGCACAATAATCAGGTGCATCTGTTAGCTGAAACATGTAAATGTAAAAATTGTAAAATAATGATTTTTATTTTTATTACATCACAAAGAAGTAAGCACTTTCCAATTGATATTCATTTTTATTACACTGAATAATGAATGCAATCAACACATTTCAAAAAATTCAAAATAATTAAAATAATTAAAATAATTTCTAGCAAACCTAATTTTCCAAACTATTAGGAACTATGGATACCCGGGCCTAAGAACAATCCTGAGAAGAATAAACAAACAAATGTTTCATTTGTCAAACATCAGCTCATAGTATAACTGGTTATTTTTTGCGCAGTAATATTTTCGCGCTAATCGCGGAAGTACGTTTTTTCGCAAAAATTACAATCCAGCACAAATTTTGGTAACTTGGCCCCACCCTTTGTAGGGGCCACCGAGGTATTTCCATGTGCTAATACATAAATTAGCAAATACAGACTATATATATTATGCAGTTTTGAAAGTAGAGAGGGGGAATTGTAATTTCCGGGAAATTCCTAGAGCCCACAAAACGCAAAATTAAAATGCCCGCTAAAGGGCCAAAATCCGGATTCCGCGAAAATTTAGCTACGCGAAAATAACCAGTTATACAGTAATACATTAAAACATAATATGTCAAGTTTTGTCTGACTTACATTTATAGCTGCTGCTGAAGAAATGTGCTGTTTAATGCCCATGGTCATCCAATGGACTAATTCCATTAATTAATGGGGGAGGTGATATTGCAGTAGATGTGCAAAACCTTCAGGTCATGTGACCCAGGACACTTTGCAAGCTTCATTTGACACTCCAGTCCGATTTATTTAAATTTGTTTGAATTCAGTGTTTATTGATACTGGAGTAGTGTCAATTGACTACAGTAGAAAGGTGTCCATTGACACTGCACTGAGTAATATTACACTTGCTTGGTTTTATGGCTAACAGAACTGTCAATTGACACTTTTCTGGTGTCTATAAACACTTACAAGAATATAACATGGGTAAATAATTTTGAGAGAAGGGTCAATTGAACCAACTAGTATTCCAGTGACTCTTAGCATGGTCAATTGAAACTACATTGTACTATTTTGACCATAACTTTAGTAAATTTGACTCACTCATAGTGTAAAATGACCTATAATTTTTCTGTGTGTGCAATTTTTTTTTACAATGTTGGAATTAGAATTTCGTCATGAGCTTGGGCTTGAATTAAACAGCACTTCTTTTCGCATCACATGCAATTCATTTTATGTGTATCCTTTTCAGTTTTTTTTATATATGGATATTCAAACATGGGTATGCAACATGTTGGCAGCAGATTTAACTAAAATCTGTGGCGGATTTCATGCTACACCTTAAAGGTGAGGTCATTTATTCATCTTTACTTTTAGGTTGGGCCTACTTGGGGAGAAAGAAGTTAACTGGATACCTGAGCAGCAGAGGCACATTTGCCAATAAGCGAAGAGTTGGTGACATGTTGCGGACTATCAATCCTCCATATCATCAATTTCGAGTCCAGGTACGAGTCTTAAAACATGTCAGTTTTTATTTAGCACCTATCACTATTTTATGCCGTATAATAAAATACTACGAATTTGATTTTCAGGGTGCATGCAACTTGAATCCGATTCCTTATTATGCTTCCCATTTTGGTCACAAACTTCATTTTGATCAAAATGAGAAGCTTGTCTTGTTTGGGGTGACACATGTGATAGCAATTGACGGGCAGACTAGCAAAATCGTAGGATATCATGTTATGCCTATTAAAAATAACTGTGAGATCTACGAATACGTTTTCAGGTAACTGAATTACGTAGGTCTTTATAGCGCATAATGGATAATATAACATGACATCAGCCATTTTCTATACCTACTATAGATGGCTATTTTTCGTCCATTAAAAACTTGATCTATTCTGACTTGCATGTTTTGTTACAAGTCAACAGACGAATACTAGCCATCTAGCAAAAACTTACACTTTCATTTATCTACCTAAATAGGAAGAGTTACCTACAGAATGGACGAATGTGGGACCAAGTAAGAGTTGACCACAGGAAAGAGTTTTATTTGGTTCTGTTCATGCAAGAAAGTAATAAAGAAAAAAGACAACATCAAATTCCTGCAGCATACAAACAAACAGAATCGAAACGGGTAACTTAACGTTTATTTTGCAAGCATGGTGTGTTTATATTGTCATTAAAATGAATTGTATCATTTCTTATAATTTATTAGAACATGAAAGTTGAGCGATGGTGGGTTCAGGTTAACAACTGTCTAAATTACCTTGTGAAGGAGGTACTTGTCCAGATGTGTGATAATGACGTTATAGATATGGACGATTCAATAACCCGATATTGCAAATCACAACTGTGTATTGCACTCTGCTAAATAGGACTGGAAAGAATTGTTTCCGGGTGGAACGCACACAGAATCCCAGGTATATATTTGACATCATTTGTAAAATTTGAAAAAATATTGCACAAAAATGTATCCAAAAATTTAGTGTTTATAAAAGTTAATTTGCTTATGAATTGAATAGTTAGGACACGAACTTACATACTACTACATGGACCGCCAACTCAAGATGGCGGCCGTGTTATTCGGGCGAAGGGGGTAGCGATCGCCACCCCCGACCGGAAGTTTTCAAACCGAGCATCTGGTCTAGCGATTTACCACGTGTTGGAAGCGTTTACAGAGTGTTTACGTCCCGTTTTAGTTGCGATTTTGGATTGTTTTCGACATTTCTGCGCATCGGAAGGAAATATTGTTGTCTTAGATCGATGGATACGTCGTACTCGTTGTGGAATGCAGAGCTGATGGAAATGTTGTGTAAATTTCGTACTATTCATATTTACTGCATGCATGGTGGTGTAAATGAAATATTTTGATATCTTAGTATTCGTCTTTGATAAAAGTGATATTTTATGCAGGAAATAATTTATGCACTGAAAAATATGCACAATAATTGTGAACAATTTTATTTAATTGTGCATATTTTTATTAAATAATATTGTGCACAATTAAAATTGTGCATTATTTATTATTATTCACATATTTTTTTATTCAGATATTATTTATTTATTTATAATATTTTAATTAATTATTCATTCTATTTTATTTATTTCATTTATTTATTATTTATTATTATTCACATATTGTGTTATTCAGATATTATTTATTTATTTATAATATTTGAATTATTTATTTATTTTATTTTATTTATTTCATTTATACTTTTATTTAATACAAAATTTTATTTAATTGTGCATACTTTTATTAAATGCACAATTTTACTTAATTGTGCATATTTTTATTAAATAAAATTGTGCACAATTAAATAAATGTGCACAATTGAAGAAAAATATGCACAATTAAATAAAAATGTACATTAAATAAAAGTACGCACATGTGCAAACTTTTATTTAATTGTGCATATTTTTCTTCAATTGTGCATATTTTTATTTAATTGTGCACAATTTTATTGAATAAACATATGCACAATTAAATAAAATTGTGCACACTTAAATACAATTGTGAACAATTATGCATAAATCTGTGTGCTTAAAAGACTCAAATTTTGTGCAACATGCACAGACCTATGCATAAAATTGTGTGGTTATTATCACGTGGTTATTATGCACTATTATGGATAAATGTTTCCTCCTGGATTAAATGTGTAGAATTAGAATTCGCAATAAATATGAAATGTTGTCATCAAATAGTTTGTATTTTCCAGAGCACTTATGTTTCAGAGAATTAAATGTTTGATTTTGAATCAGAACTTTTAATTATTGATTTAATGCATCACTCTGACATTTGTAAACAAATGCTATTTTCCAACAGAAAATCTGCAACGTATCCTAAATATGAACATTGAAATTAACCCACATGCATGTACATTTTAACAACAGGTTTGCGAGGAGGAAATTATTAAGGGTGGCAAGAAATTAGGATGCAAATCCTTAGAGGAGGTTATTAACAAAACCATTGGCGACGAATTCCTGCAGGATTTAAGGAAGGATGCAAAAAAAGTGGATGGTAATTTTTAACATGCATGAAAATATATATTAATCAGTCCGTGGTGGTATCAGCTTTCTTCCATGGGGCTCCAGCGACATTTGGATAGAGTGGTTTTATGGATTTGCACTGCATTTCAAATCAACCTGATAAAAATTCCATTCATGTGGTCACAGAGTATAATGTTAGCAGGTAATGACAACAGGTGCACAGGGAAAATTTTATAGCAGGGATGTCATCTTCGAAAAACAGCTTATATGCAAATATGATTTTTAATAAGGTTGAGTTGAAATGGAGTATACCACGGACTTACACGGGATACATCAAGATATACTTACTAGGAAATTAGGCAAACTTTTGACATGGAGAGTAATTGTTGTGAGCTGTTATAACCATGGACTTACATCAATGCAGCTACAGAGCTGTTGCCGAAGCTTGGGTTTTTAGAGAACTGCAGCACGTGGGCACAGTATGAAAAACAATACGAAAAAAATTACGTGGAGATCAATTCAGTGGTGAAAAACGAAGCATTGACAGCGTGGATAACAATGGAGATGTTTCAAGTGGTGCTGCAATCAGAAAGCACTACAGAAGATCGTCAACCGCCAGCAGATTTCATAATTTCCGAGGATGAAATGGAAATTGTGGCTTACATCGGAGGATTTGCTATCCAGCAAGCACGCAAAAAGTCATTCAGACTTACCAACAAGGACATGATGTTGAACAGGTTAAAATGTTTAGACCATTTGAAGGGTGAGTGGAAAGATGGATCTTTCATAGCTGTTATGAGTCGAGGAGGGCTCATACAGCCAAGCTGCCCAGAACTATTTGCAAAAATGGAAGAGGCATTTAGGTTCTTATGTATGACATCTGGTCTTCCTGCATACGCACAATTTCTAGGCGAGATGGAAAAGTACAGGGCGTTGGAACTGTTTGAAAATGAAGTTGACTAGTCCCCAGTGGATGACTCTGTGAAACGCGGATTATTTTACGAAATTTCGAAGTCTTATTATACCACTCGTTGCCACGCGAAATGTCGGCAGTTAATTTTAAAATACAGAGAGAAAAAGAGGATACAATGCAAGGAGAAAGCTTTCCGGAAGCAGTTATAAGTTTTTAATTTTCTGTAATATGTCTGTAATGAGAATCAATATAATATGGCAAACTACTGTTCATCCCTGCCTGTGTTTTTATTGGCCGTTCATGATTTACAATTGTTCTTTCTTCCTTTTCTTAAGAGGACTAGTGGAGACTACCACGTTTTCTTTCGGACGATCACATTTCTTAGTATTCCCCTTGGGCCTAAACTGTATGGCCAGGCTGCGTTGTATTCTAATCCGTGCATCTTGGTAACTAGTAGACCAAAAGTAGCTTGTTATATAATTGTCATTTGTTTTAGCTGCACACAAAATAATTACCCATATGCATAGAGAGATGGGTTGTCAGCTTTTCCGCTCATCCCACGATGCCTCCCAAAGTGCTCTTCTAAAGGGTCTTGGCAGAAGCGATTGGGTAACACAAAGTCCACTCCATTGCTCAGTAGAAATTGAGTTGCTTCAATGAAACCGTACACTATAAGTAATGCAATAAAGAAATTAAACCAAGCATATTAGAAAGTATTGATAGTGTTAATAAACAACCTGTCATTTGGAGACCTGTGTACGTTTGGGCTGACAAAAACATCTTCTTTTTGTGTGTTGCTGTGTAGGGACCTGTTCTGTTATCCACCGAGGTTTTCCATTCGTGGAAAAAGCCAAGCAATTCATCCCTTAAAAACTGTAAACATTTTGATTAATATTCAATTCTGGAAGAAAACTTTCAGGGTCTGAACTTACTGGAAATCGTGGATCGTCACAAGACTTGTACGCGTTAAGGTCCGGCTTGCGTTTATGGTGACCCTCTTGCAAATGTCGAGAGTTCAGGCAATCAAAAAACCTGTCAACTAGCCGGACATACTGTGCTGTACGTTTATGCGTTGGTGGGAAGTAAGTGTCAAGAATCTGTGCAGTTGAAGAACTCATCACCTGCAAAATACCAATTAGGCAAGCCAAATATGTAACATTTGTGCAACAAATTACTTTTGCTGCCAAGTTGACGCTCATCCGAGTTCTTGGAGTTAAATTAACGTGGTCAGTGGTCAGCTTTGATCGATAAAGTTCTTTCCCATGATCATTCTTCCAAACGTCTACTATATGGTCCCAAAGCAGAACATCTCCTCCAAACTATACAGAAATTTCATAATGAATGGTAGTACTTTTTGAACTGAATCAGAGATGTGATATATAAATTGCATTCTCACCCATAAATGAGGTCCATTGGCTCGAGATTTCTCCAATATATTCCTGAACGTCTTAATTAAATGTGGGACATCAGAAATGAAGTATATGAATCTACTTGGAGCATATTTGTTTCTGGCCTTATAACAAATGCTAGATCCATTTTCAAGGTGGTGCAGCTTACAGAATGCAAGGTTGCATGCAGCTTTATCGCTTGTTGAAACTATGACCTGATAAATATAATATATTCAGAGCACTGTGGATAAATCCGTGAACACTAATTTTTGGTACCTTCAATTTGCAATGTTTTTCCAAATAGGCTACAGACGTCCAGAAGTTGACGTATATATCTTCAGCCGTTGTCCCTTTTGTGGCGAAATATGCCACAGATGACTTAATATTCGAATTTATCCCAACAACGAAAAATGATAAAACATGTGTTGCGACTTTGTTAACGATGTCGTCCTTTAAAGAAAATAACTCAATTAAGTCTATGGTAACAATAAAGACCTAAAATTGTTTATATTATTTACCTCTGTAAAAGTCCATTTTTCTTTATCTATAAACCCAATCATAGACTCCCCGCGCTTATCAAAAACAAGGTCTGCCTTGAGCTGCATTTCATCATGACACAGGACCACAAATCTTTTATTTTCCGGTAATTTCTCCGACTGTGCTTTCAGATCATCCAACGCTTGTTTTTGGAATCCAGTCTTCGGCTGGAACACGTTTGTGTAGTCCCGGAGTGTTGATTCACCTGGAAGTCCTAATACTCCTGTCTCCTGCAATACGGAATACGCTGAGGGGCTGAGGCCATGCAACATAATCGCGAAACGAAGCAGCATTGGGTGCCAACGCATTCCTCCTTTGTTGGTGTTGAATGCTTTTTTCTGTTCTTCCCAAAACAGCTTGATAAAAACATTTTCAATAATGTTATTGCTCATCACATCCAGAAACGCACTATGTGTAGTAGTACTGTCAACTGAAATTGCCTCTTCAGCCAGCTTTTTCTGCAACTGCAGCTTCAGCCCGATATTTTCTTTCCTAGCTGTTTTCAGGAGCGAAACGACTGCTTTTGGCTGAAGCTTAGAAAAACTGGTGCACAGATGTATTGGCTTCACTACAGTTGCTCGTTCTTGTTTTCGCAACAGCAACTTCTTCACTTTGTTGCATTCTTGACAAATTGTGTCAGTCTTTGCCACTAACAAGCAGTTGTCTGAAAATACAGCGGATGCAGACATTTCAGTTCCAAGTGCGTGTACTTCTCTGTGGTATTTTTCCTTGTTTGTGGCACCAGAAATCCGAATAGCTGCATACTGTTGCAGTTCATCGCATGTAACTCCACGACACAATTTTATGGATTCAAACTCTTGGAGGACAACTTTTAATCCTCGGGTCTCAATGGCGTTTGTAGGATACATGTAAGCTTTTCCTGAAATATTCAGTTATTGAACACTTTTTTTTTAAATTACTGCAAAGAAAATTTACTGTTACTACCTTTGATTGCAACTTGATTTTGTAGATCTTGCGAAACTGTAATTGTCAACTTTGTGGAACCATTTTCCATAAGTGCAAGCATGATGGATTCGGAGTGTATCTTTAAATACCAATTTGGCATAGATTCTGTGATTTTGACGGCAGAAGTCTTTATTTCTTCAAAGGTGTAGTAAAATACAACCTCTGGGATTACTGGCGGCAGACGAAACGCTGGTTCTTTGCGTGGCTTTGACACGGTTGCAGGAATTCTTTTGGTTGGCATAAACTTCGTTGGCATGCTCATGGGCTTCAATTTCTTAGATTCGCCTAGAAATGGATAAAGAGGTAACAGTTAGCATTGTGAATTGAACTATGAGTTATCATAAATTAAGTCTACTTCTTACCAAATGGTTCAAAACATTCTTCATCATAATGTCGTGAACAAATCCTTGCTTTGTCCGGATTGAACCCTTTATCTGCTCGCGATACGGCCGCAATTAATTTTCCTCGCCACTCATCCGAGCCAGTTGACACTCCCTTTTTTGGAATTTTGTGGAAAGACAGGCCTCTGTGCCGAACACTGTTAGCTCCACAACCAACAATGCAACAGTGTGATCCTCCCATGGCAACTGCAAATTGTAACAATGTTTTACAATTTTGCAATATTTCCAAAACTAAGAAATGCCCCTAGTGTTGGGACACCGACTTCAATCCTACTGCGACACAATGGCTTCACCATAATATTGTTAAAATTGCAAACTTACTAAGACCGACAGATGCGCTGGTGGCTGGTTATCGCAAATCAAAAAAACGGTCGCTCCACTGGTTCACACTGCACAATGCAGCTCTGTAAAAATCACAGAATTACATAATTGTTGATATGTTTACATACATAAAACTTCTGCTCTCCTTTTAATTTCTTAATTCGGATATTTTAATACAGATATTATTCAGATATTATTATTGATTTATTTATAATATTTTAATTATTTATTTACTTTAAATATTTATTTATTTATTATTATTATTTATTATTATTCACATATTCATTCAGATATTTTATTCAGATATTATTTATTTATTTATTTATAATATTTTAATTATTTATTTATTTATTAGACAAAATTTAGCTGAATTTTGAGTGGATGCACGGGCCACGGACTTACATACTTTCTTTCTGTATGAAGCTGTATGTAAGTCCGTAAGCCAAAAATAGGAAAATATAATATAGGTAGGCCTATATAGGAATACTTTACACTCACCAAGTCGATGAAAGGTGGCCCGTTAGTCTACAGTCACGATTTTACGATTGAAAACGGCTTTCACTACATCAAAAAGGAAGGATTATCAACAAGAACACGATTTCCGTAATTTCTGTGTATT
>JAQIWR010002518.1:0-10976 GCA_034695945.1 Glomeris hexasticha | reverse complement strand
GCGATGGCCTGCTAGAGGGTGGGGGTACGGTGGAAAATGACACCTGATGATGAAAGGGGGGGGGGGAGGGTGTCAAAAATCTTCAAAAATGTGATGACGTAATTTGGGAATGTTCCCTAATGGGCATGCAGTAAAGTATACTCGTATATGTATAGTGCATGCACTTAAACAAACGTTTCACTCTAGCTATTGACAGATAAGATCTAAAACTGCTCTAAAGTCATGAAGTGCTGCGAGGTAAGAAAGATGGCAGGATAACGTTGAAGTCATTTACAAATATGGAAAAATAGGTAAAAATAGCATCCCATTTTCCAGATGCATTGTCATTCAGATGCCCTTGCCAGAAGCAAACTTTGGACTAATGAGCTAGCAAACCAATCAACAACACTATAAGGTAGACAAGGCTATAAAAGGAGGATTAAGTACAGAAACAGCTCATATACTTTGTTCCCTAAAGACAGCGCAGTTCCAAGCTAGACGCTTCAAAATCTAGAAACAAGATGGCCACAAAACACATGGTAAGAATACAGTACGTGAACAAAAACTATTTTGCCTGCATATCCACTATAACATATATTTAAAATTATTATTTCAGATACTGTCATTGGTTAGCCTTTGTTGCGTGGCAATTGCTTACAGCCGGCCTACACAAGCACCTATTCCTTTACCTAAATACCCACCAAAGCAAGTGCCACAAGATGTTCCTGCTTATAATCCTGATGGTGTATTTCAAGTTCCATTAAAAAATCCTTACGATATTGAACAACCACTTGACACCAACAAAGAAAACATGGAAACAAGTGAAAGCAGAAGAATGAGTTATGGATGGCCCATGATGGGAGGATATGTAATGCCCATGATGGGAGGATATGGAATGGGATATCCATATATGTATGGTGGCTACTTCACACGTCCATATTTCTGGGGGTGATCACCGAAATATAACGCATATGGCAAAAGGAAACCATGAACAATGTAAGAACTTTTTATACTCACTATATTTTTACGCATGTTTTAAATTAGTAACTTATAATGTCATGCAAAATCAGTATATGCCATAATAAACATTTTAATTACATTTTCCTTGCAGATTTCTTGCATCCGAGATTGGGCGCACAAGTGAACCAAATATCAGTTGCCGTTTGTATAATTACTTTTTATATATATAGTTTTTACAATTTTTGCAATAAAAGGTGGTGTAAATTGGAAGCAATAAATGGTATTCTATGTAAACAATTGTTGTTGCTTAATTTACTGACAGAATATAATTACTGACAGAATATAAATGCATTTGTTATGCAATTAGACTATAATGATGGGTGCTTCACATGATTTTGCTCTAACTTTGTCATCTGTATCCACAAAAAATCCCATTATGCAGAACTTCGTCCAATTTAAGCAGGCAAATAATAAATAATATTTAGTATTAACGTTTCATTTTTAAGAAGCACTGACTAATACTAATTTCAATGGTAAACTCTCGTCAAAACTGATACAGTACCGTTCACCTCATTCCTACATCATTTCTTTATTGGATTTACAAAAAGTTTTTGAATTGTTTTTCCAATACAAAATTTGGAAAAATAAGCTTACCAAAAATTAGAATCTG
The DNA here is from genome assembly GCA_034695945.1 of Glomeris hexasticha. Taxonomy (NCBI): domain Eukaryota; kingdom Metazoa; phylum Arthropoda; class Diplopoda; order Glomerida; family Glomeridae; genus Glomeris; species Glomeris hexasticha. The sequence continues at coordinate 9,367 of JAQIWR010002518.1, read as the reverse complement.
AACGAATATTGAAAATATGATTACTAATTAAAACGTTAAGTTTTATTTACATATATAAAACAACCAGCTGCTGGTTCAAAAAATACAAGATAATCGATATTGACATTGATTGTCCTTACCCAAGATTTCCGTGCTATACAATATGACCGACATATTGATACTTACAAATTCGCAGAAGTACCAATCAAAATCAATTGTCACATGGCAGTCAATTAGCTCAGTGTTTTTACAAGCAGAGCCACTTCAGTAAGCAGCTATAACTATATAACTCTTCCATATAAAAAAGTATTGATGGCACAAAAGTTACATGGGTCATAATTCCGTTGTTTCCAGATGTGCCATGATGGAAGCATTATTTAATCCAAGTGCCTCGTAAATATTGTGTTTATGGAAATTGTTCAGGTCATTTTGATCTTTTTCCGAAGGGGTCACTTCATCTACCATACCCACTTGAGTTGCAGTGGACCCACTGGAAGTTGCCTCTCCTATCACATGATTCAAAGCATTTTCGTCCAATGAATTCCCACTGTCTTCTGATCCATGACTGCAAGTTTTTTGTCGAAAAGGAACCATATAAAAATATAGAATTATTAATTTTCAAACCAATATTTGTCAAATTATTTACCTTAGAGCATCTTCTTCTTTGTACCACTCATTTTCGTAAGAATGCATCCAAATTGGATTAGACCTAAATTTTTCATGGGAATATATTCGTAAAAGTTGTATTCAAAATATAATTCATGTTGCTGACAACTGTACCATAAAAAATCACACCATTTATTTAATATTCACTTACCCTTCTGTGCAATGCTGATTAGTATTTGGAACAGTAATTCGATTAAGCCCTGATTCACGAGAACCTTCAAATATTAAATGTATGTTAATTACACAACATTCAACTATATATTTCCAAAACAAGATCAATTTCGTAGCAGCTAAAAATAATAATTAAAATATGTATACCAAAAGCTTTTGCAGTTGCAGCCTTCAGTTGCCTCTCATACCTGTAATAAACCAAATTATAAGTTACTTTTACAGCACTTCTTTTTGTTTTCTAACAAATTAATAATTACCGTCGTTTCTGTGTTACACAGAATGAAGTAACCACAGCTAGAAGGATGGCTAACAACACAGCAGTGCCAATCAGAGATGCAATTATAATTTCTTCGGTTGTTTGTGCCAAGTTTAATGGCAAAACAGACTTAAGTAAAAACATAATTGAGGTTATTCTATTGACAAATACATTCACAGTCACGAGTTTTCAAATAAACATTAATGCATGAACCCTACTTTTCCTTCCAGGACATTGAATTCCCGGAATAGGAGATTTAATCTCTCCATCTTGTCATCCAGCAATCTAATATAAATATTCCCTTCAAATTGAGCAACTTTAAAAGTTCAATATTAAGGTGGATTCCCACTATAATGATCCAAAATTGTACTTACTGAGCAATATCCTTAGAATCCAAAACTGTATCGTCGTTTTTGTTTATAAAATGTAATACGACATCAGTTCTGAAATAACGTTCATAAATATAATATAATATCATAATTTACTAAATTATAAAACAATCCAAAGTCATTTTAAACATATACCTTGTTTTGTCAACAGATCCACCTTTGTTCACATGATATTTAAAAGAATCCACATTTGATAAAACTCCAGTCACTTGACTCAATATCCTGTCATATATTACAAAATATGTACAATTCCAAACCTCTAGATTCAACAATTATAATAAAGAAACTTACGACTCAAAAACGTCTATTTTTGGCTTGAACTCGTCCGGAGAAAGCCGCAAAGTAAATGAATACTTCTGATCATCACGAACAATATAAATCTGCAATTGTATATATTTCAGTCTAGCAACTATTCTGAGCATAGTAACAATGCTCCTTAGTGTGTACAGGGCTGGTGAGAAACATGGGCCACCACAGCAATGGACACAACAAATATGACCTTAGACTTCAAAGGGCAAACAAAATGTATATTTTACACGTTTGCAATAGAGTACAAGTTGCCAATACAAAGTTATAGAGCATGTTCAGATTGGTGAAAATACATTGTCACAGCTTATCGTCAAAATGGACCAATGTACGAAACGTCCTACTAAACGTTGCAGACCATGTGTGATGCAGTGAAACACCCAACAAAGCTCCCCCATTTAAAATATAACTCAGTGAGAAGTGTTGATTTACTCAGAACAATGGTTAATGTACAAAGGAAGTGCCCAAATTGGAAAATAATGGACTCAATGGAACAACTCCCATGGGGGTTTCACTGCATTACACATATGCTGCAACGTCGTTGGCCATTTCTGTACATTGGTTCATTTTGTATCATGGGACAACATACCGTAACATTGTATTTTCACTAATCTCGACATGCTCTACAACTTTGTAATTGCAACTTTTACTCTAACATGAACAGGGAAAAAGATAAATCTTGAATGACCTTGACCCCGATGTCCAAGGTCACATTTGTTTGGTCCAATACATTCCCCACCCAAGATTTCCTATTCAACTACATGAACAGTTTTCACATTCTTGATACTTTCAGTAAGATATATAGTGTGGCCCATGTTTCTTGCTCCCCCTGTATATTAAAGTTACAGACCTTTACATCTGCAGTGTCATTTCTGCCATCAGGGTCTTGAGCAAGAACTGCAAACTTGCAATGACCGGAAGAAGATTTTTGAGGGGAAAAATTTAATAAAACATCCCCTGAAGTGCGATTGATGGTAAATGGTGGCTCAACAATTTCTTGTTGCAAATTGTGGCTTACTTTCCCAATTAACATATAGGACAATTTCGCATTTCGACCAGTATCTTTGTCAATAGCCTGAAATAATTTTGTAATCATTCACATCAACAAAATAAATCATGGACAAAATTTTATGCAATAACCTGTATTCGCATTATTGGTGTTCCAACATCTTGGTTGAAAGATATACCACCAGTGAATAACTTTTTACTGAAAACTGGTGAATTGTCATTCGTGTCTATAACATTGACAGTTACAGTAATCACACTATTATCCATTTGAACAAAGGAAAGGTTTGTTTTTGGTGGAGTATTGCATTCCTTTGTTGCTCTAACTCTTAAAACATGAGAATCTTGCAGTTCCCTATCTAAAATGGTGGAAATCGACATTTTCCTGGTAACACGGTCCAGCACAAAAATATTCTTGTCATTTCCAGCTAAATAGTTAATTGTAAATAAGTATTAGTGATTTTCAACTAAGGATATACATACTACAAAAAAGCTGAATGTAATATACTATTACCAATTATGAAATAACAAACAATTGCAGACCTTTCATCAACATCATATGCCTCATTATCAAAAGTTTCCACAATTGTTCTCACTTCAACTCCCGGTTGAGTATTTTCAGTGAACTGTATTATTTGCTGCACAAAAAATATTCATATGTAATAAGACGTTGGAGTAAAATGCACCTTGAAAAACGCCGACTTACTTCAGGCACATTAAATTGAGGCTCAACATCATTAATATTTTGCACATAAAAATGAATATCCATATCGCTAGCCAAAGGTGTAGGAAGTCCCAAATCAAATGCTTCAACACGAATCTGCAATTCATAAGTAACTTTAAGATTGTTGGCACATCAGGGCATGCAATGAAATGAAATGTATACCTGATAAGTCTTTTTCATTTCTCGATCCAAAGCTTGGCGAAGTGTTATAATTCCAGTAACTTCATCGACAGCAAATGTCTTTGCATCTCCTCTGAAATCTTCCAAAATCCTGTACCGGACATCACCATTTGCACCAACATCATCATCCACTGCTTCCACTTTAACAACAGATGATGAAACTGCAACATCCTTGATCAGACAAATTCGGACAAAATACAATATTAGAAATTCGAAATAAAATCGATATTATTATATAAAGTGACAGTTGTTTATGCAGAACACTACTCATCTTTTCACCATACATGCACAAAATAAAACCAGTATATATATTTTAAAACAAAGTTTTTAAAGGTGAACTGTTGCAACAAAAATGTATGACTAACCTCTTTGATTCGAATTGTGTAGTTCCGTGAAGGGCTCACAAATCGAGGAGCATTGTCATTCACATCCACAACACATATAATAACTTCTGAAGAGGTCTTAAGAGGAGGATGACCTTCATCTACAACCGCCACTTTCAGAGTGTGATTGCCAATCTTTTGCTTGAGCGATTTTTGTGTCACAATTCGAGAAGTTGTGGAATCGACTTTCTTGATGTTGAACAAACCTAAATGGTAAATTTATTTTCCTTACTTATTACATTTAATTGGCCAACATGTCTAAGGTATTAATATAGATCATGTGTATTACCATCATCGTTTCCTGCTTCTATAGAGAACATAACAATGCCATTTGCAGAAGTAGAATCATCTTTGTCAGTTGCTTTCAGTGATAAAACAACTTCGCCAACTTTGTGGTATTCACTGACTGCTGTACAACCAGATGGAACTTGCAGTTCAGGTGAGTTGTCATTATTGTCAATGACAGTGACAGAAACCTGATTTTTAAAGATGTAAGCAAATTACTACAATAAAAATCAGCAGTTATTTGACGAAAATTGAAATGCATACCTGTTGAAATGTTTTGCGACTATCTCCAGTTGTAAATCCAACAGCGTAATTGTCCCATGCTTCAACAACTAACATGTATTTGTCACGAGTTTCCCTGTCTAATTCTTCAGCAATGGTGATAACTCCCTAAGAAAATAAACACTCCAAATAATGTTGCATTTGTAGCAATTAATTAAGATGTATTTTTAAAGCTTTACTCAAGTACCGTGTCTCTATCTATGGCAAACTTTCCATGAGATGTTCGTTTGTCTAAAAAGTATGTTACTTTTCCATAATCTCCTATGTCAGCATCAAGAGCTTCAACTTTCCCAAGCTGAAAGCAGCAATTAATCAAATGTGTGAACATCCAAACATATACTATAAAATCTGAGAAATTAAACAATTGTAATTAAATAAATAAAACCATTACCTCATAACCAATATCAACATTCTCCTCCACCGAAAAAATGTAGTTATCTGCTTGAAAAACCGGATTGTTATCATTCTCGTCCAAAACTTGAATTGTAACAGGGGCGCTGCTTGTTTTCGCTGGTACACCATTATCTGTTGCTTGTACAGAAAAGTTTAACCATGCAAACAATTCCCTGTCGATTTTTCCCAGAACTGAAATTTCTCCTGCATTAATAGAAAAATAGCACATTGTACAACAACTTCTCTGATTGTAAAATACGCGAAGATAAAAATTTCTCCTTACCACTATGTTGATTAATGACAACCAACTGCAAGACATCTGCATCTCCCTGCAGCTTGTAAGAAATCGTCCTATTTTTGTCAGCATCCGTTGCAACAACTGTCATAATTGCCATTCCTAGTTTGGAATTCTCAGCAACTGTTTCTTTGAAATATTGCTTGCGAAAAACTGGCACATTGTCATTCACATCGGTTACGTGTATGATTAGGATATCTAAATGTAACGGTTCATTTTGTATGTTATGAACATTAAAATATACGTAAAGGGTTTGTCATTATATCTTAAAGGCGAGTCAGAAATTTGAGCACATTATAGATGTTTTTGATACTTTAAGGGGGAGCTTTTGGCGATCGCTTTCACTGCATCACACGTTGGCAGCAATCTCACATTGGCATTTTGTACATTTGTTCATTTTGTATCTTGGAACTATAAATGGAATTATAAACTGTAACAGTGCATTTTCACTAATCTCAACATGCTCTACAACTTTGTAATTGTAACTTTTACTCTAACACAAACAGGGAAAAATATAAATCTTGAATGACCTCGACCCCGATGTCCAAGGTCACATTTGTTGGGTCTAATGAATTCCCCACCCATGATTTCCTATTCAATTATATGAACAGTTTTCACGTTCATGATTATGTCAGCAGGATTTTGGGGTGGCCCAGATTTCTGACTCGCCCTGTAATATACATATTTATGATCGTATTTACCAGAATCTTGTTGAGTACCATTTGCAGAATTGGTATCTTCTACTTCTAGACTCAACTTCACTGTTGCTATTACTTCTCTATCGATCTCCCCTAATAATCTGACAGTTCCTGTAGATGGACTAACCTCAAACAACCCTGACAAAGTGTTGAATTATGAGAATAATCTTCAGAACCCTTCAAATGCTACCTCATAATTAATTTAGACAAACTTGAAAAATTCTTGGCTGTTGTTCGAAGAATGACACCATTTTCATTCAGTGCTTCACACTCCTCCGATTTCAGTGAAAATCTCAAGTCTGGGTTGTCATCAAAATCCAGAGCACTAACTTTGGCAACAATTGTTCCCACTGGTGAATTTTCAGCAATTGAAACTTCTCCAGGGAGTACCATTTTTGGTGACTTGTTGTTTACGTCTACCACTGTTACATTCACCTATATAAGCAATGTACAACAATGTAATTGCTACATTCATTCCAGTATTAAAACGATCATGCATAAATAACTGTACCACAGTTGAATTCTGTCTTTGGTGATCTCCAACACCTCCATCAATAGCCACAACATGCAAGGTGTAAACTAATATTTTTGGAAACGTTTGATCAGGATCTAAATTTGCACCAGGAGCCACTGATATCATTCCACTTTCAGGATTGATGCTAAATTTTCCCTGAGCTCCAGATTGTATCCTATAAACAATGTTGTTGTTCGGAGCAGATCCATCAGCATCAGATGCAGAAACTTGTAATACTGGAGTTCCTGGACCAGCATCTTCACGAATAGCTTTACTGTATTGTGGTTTCTCAAACACAGGTGAGTGATCATTTTCATCCTAATTTGACATGAAATAAAAATCATTATACTGAAACTGCATTCAAGATTGCACTTTGGGTGGAGGGATGTTGAGAGGTGAAATGTGAGAAGCCAAAATGTTTAACCAATGAGGGAGTAGGTGATATGTTTGGGCCAATGAGGTTGTGACTAGCCACGCCCAAACTCCGAGTAACTTCTCCCTCATTGGTCAGAGATCTCGTTTTCCCCCTGTTCACTTTTCCCTCTCAGAGTGCAACCTTGAACGCGGTTCCAGTATATAAATTACAGTTTGTTCCATAATATGACAGTTATTTTTATATTTCACATTACCAGTATCATTGAACACAACAAACTATTGTTTGAAGTAAGATATTGTAAGGGATGGATCATAAAATCTCAACATTTGGGTCAAAATATTTTAGGAAACACATTCAACACTTACCATAATATGGATGATCACTTGGGCATGAGTGTGAAGAGGAGGTACGCCTTTGTCCTGAGCCTTAACAGTCAAGTTGAATGCTCGTCCAGATGAATTGGTTCTCACTTTGAAATGTTCAAAATCAAGAGGGGACCGCAATCTAATTTCACCAGATGTTGAATTCATAGTGAAGTTTCCTGTCGGATCTCCATCAACTATTGTATATTCAATGTGTTGATTTGGTGTCCCTTCTAAATCTCTATCATGAGCCTGAGTGCATTAACAAATCATGATAACAATTATTCATGTATGAGTCTCATTTTGAAATTTGGTAACTCCACATACAGTGTGGCAATCAAGTTATACCTCAATAAAGAACTTTTTGGAGAAATGTGCTTCATTTTCACTGACACGAATTTCATAACGATCTTGTAAAAATCTTGGAGCATTGTCGTTGACATCATCAATGTCCAATCGCAATTGAATTGTATTTCGGTTTCCACGACCTAAATCATCCCTTGCTTCAATTGTTAAGTAATAACTGGAAACTTGTTCTCGATCGAATTCAGTTCCACTTGATGTTATAGTTACAACACCAGTGATGGGATCAATTGCAAGTCTGCAAATATAATAACCAATATTAAGTGGTATAAAGTAACTAACATGATAGCTTTTTGACAATCTAATTCCTTACTTGTTGGAAATGTGACCTGCAATGTCAGTATATCGAATCCCTTCTGTTCCATAAGATCCAGAATCAGCATCTGTTGCTCGTATGCGGATAACCGGAGTTGCTTCTTGAACGTTTTCAGGGACATTGGCAATGTACATTCCAGTTGGAGATGCAAATTCAGGAAGGTTATCATTTGCATCCCTCACATGAATTGTTACATCAGCTGTGCTGGACTTGGCATTTTCATCAACATTCTCAACCGCGATAACCTTCAATTTCAATGAAGTTCGACTTCAATCTGAGCTTATTCATCAAATCCGAAGCATTTTATTTACCTTGCACTTTAAAACTTTGTTGGTTTCATAGTCCAAAAGGGAGTAGTTCTTAACACGGATCAAGAAACTAGCTTCATTAATCCCCTCAGCTGGAGATACTTCAAATGTGCCATTATCATTTTCCAGAAAAAGTTTGAAAGTTCCATTTTTGCCCTGCAATAATTTCAAGCAACTTATAATTAATTAACACTGTATGAATACACTTGAAGTAAGCATTAATGTGTCATTTACTTGATCGTGATCGTAAACTTCAGCCTTTGCATTTCCCAGAAAGGTAACAGGAACATTGATCTGTGCATTCTCACTAATTTCGCCAACGTAAGTAGTGCTCCTAAATCTTGGCTTTTCATCATTTATATCTGTCAGTATGACAGTCACTTCGGTTATTGTTTTTGGTGGTGGGATAACTGATGACCCTTCCTCCTGTGCCTACATCATCCCAATTAGAAAAGGTTCAGAATTGTTACACAGGGTGGGTCAGAAACATGGACCACCCCAAAAAAACATGTTAAAATAATCATGAACATGAAAGCCGTTGATAGAGTTGAATAGGAAATCATAATTGAGGAATTCATTGGACTCAACACATATGACCTTGGACCTCGTGGTCAAGGTCATGCATAATGTATCTTTTCCCCTGTTCGTGTTAGAGTAAATGTTGCAATTGCAAAATTGTAGAGCATGTTCAGATTAGTCAAAATCAATTATTACTTCATCGTTCCAAGGTTCAAAAAGGGCCCTATGTGCGAAATGTCCTACTGCATACAGTACAATGCAGCCCATGTGTTATGCAGTGAAACCTTCCACAACAAGTTGGTCTATTGAGTAAAACAGACAGCAAATCAAAGCTCATTTCAGTGGTCCTGAGCACATCAACACCTTCCACGAGTGTTTCGAAATGGAAGGGGAGCTTTCGATGTGTTTCACTGCATCATACTGTACTGTAGTAGGACATTTTGCACATTGGGCACTTTCATACCCTGGAACGATATACGAACAGTTCATTTTGATTAATTTGAACATGCTCTACAACTTTGCAATTGACCGTTTTAGAATTTTAATTGTGCGCATGCGCACTTGCATGCGCCACGAGTGGCAGCTTCAGGAACCTTT
>JAQIWR010002517.1:0-10977 GCA_034695945.1 Glomeris hexasticha | reverse complement strand
CGCGCCCACAATGCACCGCGCGAGGATTTTGGCGCCAACACGCTTACGACGTACCTAGAAACCCTCTACATACATTGTCACGGCAGTTCGCAGGCTGTGCACAAGCAAAGATGGATTCTGGATTTATCCAGCCGTGAAAATGTTCTTACGGAAATGTAAATAAAAACAGAAATACAGCGAGATGATTTCAAAGATCTTCATTTCAAGTTTGAAGGGCGAAATTTTCGTTTCTGAAAAATGTATCATTTTCATTGTATCTAATTCAATGAGTTTATGAAAATTTTTTGAAAATATCACATTATTACATTTATTTTTGCAGTCAGGCCTGAAGATATTACAGATTGGGCAGAAGAATATTTTATATCGCTATTAATAAAAGAAAAGCAGCTGCCACCAAACTTGGTTATAACATATATTGTTGCGATGCATTACACATGTATTGCACTTATTTTATATGCAAAATTGAAATATAATATTTTAATTACAGGATAAAGATGGGTACTGTTTCCATCACATTCTAAAAGATGGTTTATGCTTTGCGACAATGACTAAAATGGGAACCCAAACAAAAATATCTCATTTATATTCACTCCAATGCACAGAATTACTGGTCAGGTGTTGTACTAAATTGGCCAATTTCCAAAACTATTATTATGATAAATATGTATCACAGTTAATTTAATCTTGGATTTAATTAAAATCTTGCCTTATTTATATAGATTTTACACATTATGTAAAGACTTGTGTGGTATAGTTTCCGGGGAATCCATACGTACAAATTCCCTTTCGATCCAGGAACTTTTAATGGACTTCATGGTAATTAATATATTCCACTCGTATGCCATATATTATTACTACAAAAATGAAATTGTGATTTAAATTATAACGCTGCTCTCAGGACTTTGGCTATCCTCAAATTCTGAAGGCAGATAAATTGAGGCCACATTTGCATAGCAAGCCTACAATTTTTAAAGACTCAACAAAAAATACAACTACTTCAGGCTTGGTATACATTTAAAGCGGTCAATTGCAATATAAAATATAGTTCATTTACCCACTGGAATTAAATTCTAGATGGTAACGCCCCTAACTGTGCCACAAGATACACTTTCTCTGTTTGGTGAAAATAAAAATACCAACGAAATTTACCTGGATGTTTTAGAAGATCTATCTGTACTTGTAGACAAGGAGGTATGAAAACTGACACTTACCATGGGGATGAAATGAACTGTTTTACCTTCTTTCATATTCACAGGGACGTTTGTTACATGCAGAGGTTGTTGGCAATGTTCAACTGAAATGTTTCCTAAAAGAAAAACCGGGCATTAAAATTGCGTTCAATAAAGATTTGAAAATAGCTAGTGAAAAATCTGCAGGTATTCTTCATACAAACCTTGTAATTCAAGCATTATCTGTCATGCAATAATACTAGATAATGCAAAAAGGTGCACTGGGTCAAGTAATCCTGGACAGCTGTAACTTCCATGAGAGCGTTAATTTGGACACATTTGCAAAGGACAGAGCTGTGTCAATAAATCCTCAGTGTGGAAATGTGGTAATATCTCATGTTCCAAACAAAACTGAAATTAGTCCATTTGCATACATATATACTAGCTGATGCATTTTAACAGTTTTCAGTTTGCACGTACAACATTCGGCAGAGCTTTGGCATCCCCATCCCATTCAGGCTCTTGTATACCATCACAGAAGGACATAATTCAAAGTATTAGCTGTAAAACATTTAATTAAAATGTATGGGAAACTTATTTCATAACCGCTGCCAGGGACTTGGAATTGAATCTTGTGCTTCGCTGCGAGCTGCCGTACAACACGCAAGCATTGAGTGTGGTTGGCACATTGCCTGTGCCAAATAGTACCACAGGGTAAAAACAATGTGTTTTCTAATCGTAATATCCCCTAAATGAATTGTATTCAAGATCATGCTTTATAGGATTTTGTCAGCACTATCTGGCCAAATACAGACTGTGGAACATATTACAGCAAAGGCTCAAGTGATTTGGAAAATTAAATCTTTTCCTGGTGCCACAGAAGCAGTTGCCAACCTTAAAGTACTTACTGCAAGAATTTTATATAAATATAGATATTAAGTTATGGCTGTACTGAAAGTGTACTTCTATTTTTGTATATAGTTGGTGGAAGGAAACCTTAGGAATGGCAGTAAACTTGCAGTGGGACCATTGGCCCTTACATTCGAGCTGTCCGGATTGGCAGTTTCTGGTTTGAAAATACGCTTTTTCCATACAGACTCTAGGAATGCAGAGAAGCCAGTGGTCTGGGTGCGGTACATCACTATTGGGAATTCCTACCTGTTGAGACTAAACTAATAAATGTCATTAAAGCCCCGAAATAAAACCTGCAAAAGTATTTTGTTTGGTATATAAATGTGTCTTATTTACAGAGAACATCCATGTCAATTTCTATACACTCTGGTTTCTCAGAAACCTTTTATATGATTTTTAACCGAGCACAATGCGAGCGACGGTATGAGGGTGGGTCAACTATATAAATTGTGTAGCGTGTTAAAGGATACATGGGAAAGGTGGGCTCGTGATAAAACCATCAACTATAATGTCCACGCTTGTAATATATGACACTTGTACTTATTTCGAGTCGCGTTTTTTGGCATACGAGCATATTTACAATTATTACTACTAACATGGTCCTCGTCACCACAGGTCAGATCACCGTGAGGTTATCACACAACATGCGCGTGTCGATTGGCACCAAAGTCTAAACTCAAGATTGAGACACATCTGTGGGAAATGTCGATGACCCAAAAGGTGCCAACACAATTTATCGGCTATATCACACAGTATGTCAGGTTTTTGGCGGAAAATGCTACGCACACATGTACGCATTACGAGAAATCTGTGCTGCAACAACCGACCAAGCGTACTCCAACATCAGTAATTATATCATAGCAATTAATAACTACTGCGTGTCTTCTGTTTTCTGCTCCCAATTTACACACACATTCACGGTTTGAACTAACCAAAAGATGAGGAGAGTATATATACAGGTACCTTTGTAATCTCTAGCTCTGTCATAAAACATGTCCGCTACACAGTAATTACCGAATGCCTTTTTTGTGTGCGTTTGCTTTACAAACTGGTTGCATATCACTTCCCAAGCAGGGTGAAACTGTGATCAGTGACAGCTAGTGCAGAATCAGCCATGGAACAATAGCGAGTCATTCCTGTTTTTCTCACGTCCCGATGCTCAGACTCGGAAGCTTGGGAATGAAGGATTTTCCCACCTGCAATCCATCGCACGCAAAACAAAAGAGAAAAAGTAATCTCTTGGTGTAACTGTCCACCATATAACCTGAATTCACAACACAAACAAACAAACAAACAAAAAACCAAACATCTACATGCAGGAGCAGATAAATGTGCTATAAGTAACCAGCTGGACCCATGTACAGTGCAAAACGAGACAAATGTCATTCATTCCTTAATCTTGAAATATATAATCAAGATATAAAAATGTTGATGCACAACTTTATTAACCCTTATTCAGGACAAACAGTGTCCTGTTGTATATATACAATAGGACAGGGTTGAACTAGTGTACAACACAGGAAATCATTTGAATCAATTTAATACAGGGCGCCTACCACATTGAAAATATAATATGAAGCCCCATTTGTGTTGTACGCTATTTCTTACAGGGTTTTTCAAAAAATTGTGCAACCTATAATATTTGTCTGTTATGTGCCAGACCATATGGGACATCGCATCTGTACATGGACTGTGCAAATATATTTTGGGCAGAACATAAATAAAAAAAAGGAAAGATAGTGATGTACACACTGTGTTTGAAGAGGTTACAGCCACGAATATGGATGAAGACGACGACGACAGGACTGTTAATTAATGTATCATGCTAAATCTCACCAGCGCAGCAAGTTGCGGCATTCCACATGCAGAAAAGCATTGCGTCAACTAGGTGGAGCTTTGGTCTTTTCGGCCGGGAAATGAAATTACAGACCTGATGCCCTTCACCGACGTCTACGAAAAAGATATAATACAAGAGGCAGAAGATTCAGAGTCACATAACCACGTAAATGTGCACCACTTTCATCTGCGGCCGACTATCTTAAAACTTTTAAGCTCGCGGAAAGATCAACGCAGTTGCCCGCACCACCGTTTCATCTCTCAAAAACGTGGCAGTAAATAGTAAAAGCAGTTAAACCGAAATTTATAAATACGAGAAACTAAACCTTGATTCTGGCGGACGCGCCTCTGTAAACGCCTACTGCAGATGCTCCACAATTAACACCGTCTACCTCAACCTATCCAGAATTTAACTATTATGAAGCAACAATTTTTGTCTTGGGAGGTGGGCAATGTTCTCCATATTCTCCACGTAATTGAACTTTTAATATTATCTTGGGAATTGCGCCTATAAAACAATGAGTATTCTCACTACAGCATTGCGAGTCGAGCGCTGCACATGCAAGCGACTTATATTCTAACCTTGCAACAGATAAGCCATAATGTTATAGCTCTACACGGTTATCTTTCTCTCGCTTTTTAAATCTTTCACACTTTTTTTTGGCTGGTTAGACCCCGTTTTCACCACCAATCTTTTGGCTTCTCAGGCAAATTGCTTTCGTGTCAACAAACGAACCTTCTTTTTACTGCCGCTAAGAAATTCCTTGTACATCTCAGAACGCAGGTACCGAGTGTAACTGTCGCTTTTCATCAGGTGATACACGTGAGCCTGTTGGGGAAATGTCATGTAATCACCTTTTGACAACAGATGAACGTGCACGGGATACTCACCGCCGCCTCGTCAAATGTCCATCGATCGGGGCTTTCCATGTTCCTTTTGGTCGTGTCGGCACTCTTGCAGTCGATATTGACTGGCACGTTGGCATCAGGTGCCAAGTACTCTCTTAAGCACAAGTCAAACAGCAAATATGAAAAAAAGACAATTAAAGAAAGAAAGTAACCATTATAAAAAGTACAATATCAATGGGATTATGAATCCAACCACACGAGTACAAAACAAGATCTGACACAGCCACTTCTAAACAATTTGTTAGTTTCCACTGTGTAACTTACTGCCAAATATCTTGAACCTTGGCATGAACTTCTTTTGCTGGTAGCGCTTTCAGTTCTTGAACCGAGTCCCAGAACCTGGTGCGCGGACAAAAAATGTAAAACTCACACTGTAGCTATAATCAACAATATATATTTTATAATTTAATTCTAGGATACATTTCAAAACTGAATTCCCCAACCTTAGGTTTTCGCCACTGAACTCCTTATCGAGGAATTTGTTGAACTGTTCACGGCCAACCGCATCCTTGAGCAGTTCTTGTAATGAAAAAGCCCAACGCCGCACACGTCTGTATCATTAGTGAAAATGAATGTATGGGAGTTGACAGTACAAAAATCCCGCTGTATATTTACTAGACATTACAATCCCAATCTCCTCACCCTTGCTTTTCTTGTTCCCAGAAATCCACATTGTCCGTTATCCAAGGATTAGAAGGTTCTGGCGTTGTAATGAACGGATCGTACTCCTGATACTGCTCAAAATAACCCAAGTACCTATTTATCAAAAAGGAAAATATTCATTTAAGTACTTTCAATAACAGTTTTAGGTGTGAAAAATAACCATTCAACTCACGACTCTGCAACTTTGGAGATTTTCACATTGCGCCTGTCTAACTTCTGCCTCAACGCTTCCACCTGCGACGAAGCCGGAGAACGTTTTCGGATTGATAAATGTTACTACGTACTGTATCTTCCACACTAATCTAATGACAGCAACAAATCATCGACAAGATCTATACTGCATGTACCTCTCTCTTGAGACTCTCCTGTGGGTTTTGCAAGTCGGCTTCGGACACGCTAGGACTGATCCGGCCTCCGCAGACCGCGCTTTGCAGGTGCTGGCCGCAGATATAAAAGCATATGGTAGATCAATAAATGTGATGACACAGATTACACTAGGTTGGCACACGTAAAGGCACATACCTTGGAGCTTTTGATTGGTTTGTTCATCCGGCACGCCTTTTTGATGTCGATTTCTGTTGTGTTCACGCATCCCGGCTACGAGCGACAGACATAAAACGGAGAAGCAAAATGTTGAACAAACATCAGGAGTGTTGCGTGATGCAATATACTTCCAAAGCAAAACGAGCACGATTAATCTAGCAAACAGGAAGTACAATCCCAAAATATCCACACTACAGGGAATTCACACTAATGCTAATATGGTGTCAATTATGAAATGTGGCCAACAGATTAAATGGCGAATTAAAATAGAATAACATGTGTAGAATAAGAGCTTACCACGGGCCTATGTACATCCCAAAAAGCACGTTCTTGACTGTCAAGTACCTTTCTTTCTAACTTGTCACGCTTTTTGTCCACTCTATAAATTAACACAGAATTCCATCAAACTAAATTTATTTACCAAGGATGAACGAAATCAATGATAGTTGGAAATTTAGAAACAAACTTGGATTGTGCTTCTGCTTGCATGAAGATGAACTCCCACTTCCTCGAGAACATCTTTTGCAACCGCGCCAGGTTCTCGGCTTCGTAGTCCGCCAACTCGAGGCTAGCTTTGCTCTGCATCGTCCTCTTGCATAGATAAACGGCTTCAAATAACATATTAAAAATACCAACCATCACTTAGCATGAACAGCTTGAAGTACGGTACGAGAAATCCAACTGGTTTATTTAGGTATATACGTACCGTAATCTGTGTTTTCAGGCTCCCAGCAATTGGAAGGCCAGAAATACGGTGTCTGGAACATGGACAGAAAGGAACAAACATTTCCGGTCAAATTTTACATTCTTCACCGGAAAATTACTGAAATGAATAAACAAATAAAATTAAAGAAGAATTTACTTGGAACCTATAAAAAGTGCCATCGTTTTTCACGGTTAGGACATGGTCCTCGATGGGGAAGAAGTATCCATGGGCAGCCATCAGGTGAGCCAGATGGAGGGCCTCAGCTAAATCCATTAACCCAATTTCTTAATTTAATAACCACAAAAGTCAACAAGCACACACAGAATAATCTTGCAAATGGCAATATTTGTTCAGTACATTCTTGGTGCATTTGAAAGAAACTGGAAAACTATGTTCACTCCAAGACTAACTTGGATTATTTAAGTTTTTAATGAATTATTGACAGTAGCCCATTGTGGTATCGACGGCTATATATTACATTTGAATATTACCAATAGTTTTTAATTACTTCTATCTGGGGAATCAGTAAAGGTGCAGCGGCTCTAATTTGACTGTCAAAATAACATTATCGATTTCTGGTAAAAATAGTCGTTATTCAAAAACTTTTTAATCATTTTCTGTTGGATTTCGTTCAGGATTATTCTGTGGGTACCTTGTATACCTAGTATAATTTCAAATCACGCCCACGTCAAAGCCCACACCAAACCACTATTCTTGGACCACAGCAGCAAATGTTATGAGATTGCCGTTTTTAAACTTTTCCAGTAATAAAGCCTACTATATACTGTACTCAGTTCACGGTTTCCTTAACTCGCAAATTTAATAGTGGCCAATATTATTTCACCCTTGAAAATCTGCACCGAAATAAACTGCTCCACAGAATTGCATATATATACATTTCATGTTTATAGTGATATCAAAAAGATATTTCTTTTGCTCCTAAATTTAACCATATCTTTTTATTTACTGCCGAACTGAGCAGGCAGTAGATTACACAGCACTTTTTCTTCAGCGTTATTTACAATGTATTAAAAAGCAACCCGCGGCGCCATCTACCGGCAAACATTACTCCTTACTTTGATCCTCCACGTCCAGATTCTTTATCATCCAGACGACCAAGTCTGAACCTGAGAAGACAGAAGAAATCCAAGACAACACAAACACATTTCACTATTGTCAAGTGCATTGCACATATTTCAATAGCTAATATCAAGAGCTAGCTAATATACAGTATAAAAGCAAGAGAAAGTGAACTGACCAGTGAATACACTGGGAATCTTGGACATGAAACTCTTGACCGTTCTGACAGGCACTCCACTCTGTTCATCTTGCATTCTTTCTACGATGCTTTCCATCTGCAACCATCAATACATTAGTGAACACAAAAACTGCATGACAAACCAAGGACAAACCAACTCAATCTGGCATTGAGCAGTGCGCATGCGCCGTATAGCCAGCCGCACTGCGACTTTAACTCAACTCCAATATTTCAAAAAGCCCACTGGGGCTCATCTCCACCTCTAAATTCATTCTCCCACCCCCTCCATTCAAAAATGCAATACCCAACCTATATCAAATGTTCCACAAATGGATCAATTCATTACAGTGGACAAAACAGCAGGTTGCATTTCATTTTTCAAAACATCCTGCATGGCTTTTTCGAAATTAATATTGTACATTCAGTTATATTTGAGGCGAGTGCATCAAATTACGCAGAGGGCGCCACGATAACGTGCTGTTGATTTATACATTTCATGAACTGTGTCAACATTAAATCGATATTTTAAATTCCCAGCTAGCATCTCATTTTCAAAAATATTGAATTTCATATATTTATCGACAAATAATCTGTGCATCCCGATCAGGTTATTCAAATCAAAAGTTATCGATTATTTACCGCCCACTGCAAACACAAATAACTTTGCAAATATGTATAAATGTTATTTACGAAACCTAATTTTCCACTAGTATTTTTAACAGCAACTTCATTTGGAAAATTTATAAAAATTTAACTAAATTCATTTGCGTTCTTTAAAATAAATAGCGCCTATTCTCGTATACAATATTATTTGTATAACTTCCATATCCCTTCAACCCGTGATATCCTTTTTATATTATTTCTAATAAAACTTGAATATGTGGGAGGGGGGAGGAGGAGAAAGGGGGGGGGGGCGGGCTTTATTGCAAAGTCTTTCTAACCTTTAATTGTTCCGTACTACAAAATGGATCACAGGACCCATCCGGGCAACGTACGAGCAGTACGTGGGCGAACGATGTCTAGGAAACCAATGTGTGTAATAGGAAACGAAAAACTGCGGAAAACGGCCCCAGCTTTGCGTTGTCTATGCGAGCTTATCAAGGCTCTCTATGCGAGCTTCGATGCGAGCGCCATGGCAACGCGTTGCGATCAGTGCGGTGGCCGAATTCCGAACTAAAAGCAGCCAGCCACAGATATTGTTCATCGGCTTCACTGCAGCGTTTGTTTGCTATGCGGCAAAGGCGACTTTCAACAGTGGGCCGCTTTGTACTACGAAAATTCACTGGCCACAGCTTGGGCAAACGGGCCACGGTAAGTAAATAAACAGTTGCATTAAAAATAGCTGCGCTCTGGGTGAACGCGGATTCGTGCATTAATCCACCATGCAGCGCGGATATTGCACATATTTTCCCGACCAAATAAAAAATATACTAGCAAACTACAACAACAATAAACATTAGCATAGAAATTGCGTGGTAATTTATTCGGACCTTGCGGTAGACGATGTGGTTGGGCGTCTCCTCGGCGTTGGCAACTGTCAGCGATCCAGTTTGCTGAACGGTCGCGGTTGCGGATGCGGGATCCGCAGTGGCTGTTGTCGATCCGCAACCGCCGGAACCGGATGCTGCACCGCACGGTCCCGGTTGTCCGTTGTTTGTATCGCTCCTCTTGCGGTTTGCCATCGTCTCTTTAGGCCTGTCCGAGCGATCAGACTCGTTGCTGGACAGCTCGTTCAAAGCTCGGTACTCCATGCGTTTGCGCGGTTTTTTCTCGTGCGGTTGCGGCTGCAGCGACGCAACGCGGCCGCCATGGCGTCCGTCATAATTGCGCTAGCTCGTTTATCAGGCCGTCACTTTCCACCACTATTGCACCTCTCTAAACGGCTCTTCTCCACTGCTCGGCGGCCGAGCCTTCGTTAACCAGCATTGTCCCGATCGCCCACGCGCACCGTACCTTGCCAATGATCACGCAGTCTGCGCTTTACTCGATTGACGCCGATTTATAGCGGCAGAGTGCCGTTATGTCCGTCATCAGACGCTGGTACACTCCCTCTGCGCCAAGTACTCGCTTCTCCGGTTTGCCGTACGAGGGCGGATATGTTAATCGAGCGGGGGAAAGGAGGCGTGTCTTCCGTGACGTCACGCCTGCGAACATACAAAAATGATGGTTATCTCAAAGTGTGTTAACCACGTGTTTACTGATCAAGGATTGATTTAAATGCATGGATACATTCTGAGATATCAAACTACTATATTGACAGTGAAATCCTTCAGTGTATTTAGCATGTATTTCTAAAAGCAATTTTGAACTTGCATCATGCATTTTTCTGTCCCAACCATTGTATGGTAATCGCAAAATAAATTGAGTCACGAACATAATTTGTATTCTGTATTCATATTACGTAGCATCAAATGTTACGGTATCATTTATTTTTTCATCTCAAGTTCTGTTATAAATGTACGTCTTATTTTTGATCATATCCCTATTGGAAATTCCACCACAGACCACCATACCATAATCTACCACGTGTGGTGCTTTATGATGGTTTATGTTGGTGGGTGATGGTACCACGTGGTCTGGTACCATTCAAAAGCATGGACCATCACCGTGATGGTTTATGATACACCTTCATGCGAGGTTTTTTTTCCAATAGGCATGTGACGTCACTAGAAGTATTTTCCTAATCGGCGCAAAAGCAATTAGGTCAAAGACGACATGATAGTTATTTCAAACCAGCCGTCACACGTTTGAAACAAATGTGAAAAATCAAGCTTTGAGCTCTCAGTGCCGCCATTAAAAAATAATAAACACACATGCAACAATTATAGCAATATAAATAATTCAGGACTTCATGCAATTTCCATTGCTAAGTATCATCTGAAACGCTCTGGCACACAATTATCAACTAAAGTAAAAGTCAGTCATAGTTGGCAGACTTTTTGCTTCGAAATGTATCTCTACGCTAATGTTAATGCACCAAG
>JAQIWR010002516.1:0-10978 GCA_034695945.1 Glomeris hexasticha | reverse complement strand
TGTTGCAGATTTGGGTTTCTACTAAAGAACACAAGGATTGGGATGCACGGCTAAGTGCATTGCAATTTGCGATCAACTCAGCAGTGAGTGAATCCACTAGTGTCGCCCAGTGCGATGTCATCTTGGGTCACAAGATGCAGTTTCCTTGGCAACTAGATGGACTGGACGATGTATTGTCCACGCTCCCTAGTAGCGCCGAGTTGAAACAGTTTGCCGTTATGCTGCAGAATAAGATGGCTAGAATACAAAAATTCGTATTGGCGAATTTGGAAAAAGCCAGTGCAAAGCAGAAACGAAATTATGACAAACATCGAGTTGATCATGCATATGCAGTAGGCGATAAAGTTATGCGAGATGTGCATGTACTTTCGGATGCCTTGAAACACTTTGCAGCAAAATTAGCACCATTAAGAGAAGGGCCTTTTGAAGTGTCTGTCAGAAGTGCTTTCTGGAAATGCAGTGCGACTGCGCGATTTGCAAACGGAAAAGATATCCGATCCAATAAATATATGCCAACTAACTCCGTACATAGAACCTGTTATTCCTGCTATGCAAATAGCTGATTCCACCCAAATTAGCTAGGGGTAGACCCCCAAAAGCTCATACATATAATTTACGGCAGAAAACAACTGCCTAAATATACGAAAGTATGAGCGAAACTTGCGTGTAAACGAGCGTGTTCGAATAAGGCTTAGATGATAAGCCTACATCGAGCGCCGTTAAACAAGTGTGCAAATAAAGGCTTACGCTATTCCCGCATGTTGGCGAAGGAAAAACAGCGTAAAACAAACGACTAACTTTTATTACAGCACAGAATCGAAGCTAACTCGCTTCAATTGAAGTGTGTGAAGCTGCAGATTGTAATATGAGTCACCCAAATGGTGATTTTATTCAGAAAATCGCTAAAACTCGGTCGTATGAGAAAGAAATGCGAAAAATTCCAATCACGTGACTTTCACATTGAGTCATAAACCTTAGGAAGTCGTTTTGCCGCGCTTGAAAAACGTAAACAAGGGCAGGGGTGATCCTAAAAATATGTCGCGTCTCTGCGCAACTGGGTCTAAACCCAGGTGTTCTCAGAAACCGTGAAGTCAATAACGACCACGTGGGTGACATACCCCCTTCTCTACCAATTAAAAATCGTGGGCAGAGCCACGTACTATAAAAGCAGAGCCTTTTGTCATGGTCAGGCCCCTTTCCTTCTTGGCTTCACACTAGAGAGGTTCCTTGTGTGTTCCTACTCTTTCGTGTGCAAGTACAGCAAGATCAAATTAATACAAGCAAAAATGTTGTACGTTCGATACCAAAACCTGGTTCTGATGAAGCCTGGGTCGAAGATAGTGGAGAACCAAAGTACGGCGGTCAACCCGTTAGCCATCAACGCCCAGTTGATGACCATGGCCGAAGCCGTTGAATTAGTCGGACGGGATCGCAAGTTGGTGTTTGTTGATCCCAAAACGGGGCAGGTGTTCCACACCCGTCCGCCGAAACGAAAGGGCGCCGCCTGGCGTCCGTGGCCAAAAATCGCTGAAGAGTGGGAAATGAGCCATTTTTGCCCGAAATGGTCGGGTGGAGCGCTGACTCAAATCCATCCCGTCTACAATTGGCCAAAATAAGTTGAGATGCATGAGGACATTCGGAGGAAGTGGTGTCTGCCATCCCCAACCTCCACATCTCAACCTACCAGGTCTGTGGCAGCAGACAAAAAGGTGGTAGCAAAGGTAGAGCCGATGCTCTTTCCCTGGTGATTGGGACGCCGTTCTCAAGAACCTGGGTCGAGTGAGTAGTGGAAGATCGCCGATCCAAAAGCTGGGGAAAATGCAGAACGTCAAAGGTACCACCGAAAGTAGCCACCAAGACCTCTGCCGATACTAGCGCTCAAGTTAGCAAGGCACCACTGGTCGTGGTCGCGAAGTCGGCGACCGTCGCTGAGAAGCAGACAAAGCGAAAAAAGAGCGCAGCAAAGACACCACTGAGTGTGGCGAGTCCGTCTGCTGCTCAGTCCGCTCAGACAGTCAAGCAGGTTGTTGCGACCGGAGGGAGCCCACCTCTGGAAGCTCTTCCTGTCGATGTAGATGACGCCATCAGGAAGTTTGCTGTGCCCTCGGCTGCACCAAGGAAGCCTTTTCCCTCCTTCTGGAGGAGCAAATGGATACGGAGACAGTGGATGATGTTGCCCACGTCGTCCACGTGGTGGAGTCCGAACTGGAGAAGGCCGTTGTGCCGACGAAGGTCGCTCCTGTGCCAAAACCACGTAAAAAGAAGGTTGGATCAAAACCACGGACCATCAGGAGCGATGAGCCCACTGAGCCGTTGGCAGATCCTCGACCAAAAGTTGACCAGGGGAAACCGGCGCCTGCCGATGCGGGAACGTTATTAGTACCCAACTATTATGCTGTCTGTCCTGCGACTCCTCCCCCGATGACAGAAAATTTCTCAGTGCCTTGGTGGACTGATGATCCTACAGCACCCGAGTACCCAAAACCAACGTACCCAGATGCTCGTGCACTCTCGGCCCACTCTGTGCAGTCGATCGAGTCTCGTCGTTCATGGTCCCGAGGTAATGGGCGCAGAGGTAGTCGTCAGTCATCCACGACATCTCGGGCATCTGCGGCGCTGTTCCGCAAATGTCCCGGCCAAGGCAATGGGCGCTCCTCGACCGAAACAGCCGTGTCCTTCACCCGCAGTCCCTTCTGCGAAGAAGGCGAGGCAGGCAGCTGCTGGCTAACATAGGTTCAACCCGTTCTACACACAGCTTGGTGTTTAGGTAACCTACCGCGCTAGGCGGCAGCCGTTGGGAAAAGTGCACCCGAACATCAGTGCTCAACTACCCAACATACTCGTCAGGGACGAGGAGGTGCAGGCGGTGCCAGTGACGTGCTCGAGGGAATCGGATGTGACGCCAACTCAGTTGGATGGCACTCCAGTCCCGCAGACACCGATCCACCGGACCGACCCTTCGCCTATGGTGACAACCAGTTAGAATAGCCGGCCAGTTCGCATCAACAGGTGGACAGAATTCAGGCCGCTACCACCACATCCTTTTACGGACACGGAGGTTGAACAAACCCCCGGAGATCTTGGCTCCCAGATACGACAAGTTCTGGAGACCAGTGGTGTTGGTCAGGGTGGCCTCGCCGACCACTTGAAGTTGACGGCATTCTTGCAAGAAGCTTCTTGTGCGTTCGGAGTCACGATCGCTGTTCCCCTGATGCCGCAGAGAATGGTTGGTGATCTCTGGTTGGGTGAGTCGCAAGTCGATGGGGCGGCCGTTGAATTGTTGGTGATGGATTGTGATGGCAGTCAGTCCAGTTCGGGGACGTCGATGGAGCCAATCGACTTCCTGACACCATACCCCGCAGTCGGCTGGGTACAACCGGCGGTTGCCTGTCCGCCAACCGTACCAACAACCGACAGCAAACCCGAGTCCATGGATACGGACATCGGGCTCGCAGCCGTCAGAGATGCTGCAGCGGCATTCTTTGCGGAGTCTTCGGATGAGACGTGTGCGGAGACAGGTCCGGAGGAGGATGACCAGATACTCGCCGACCTGGCTGAGTCTTCTGTCACCACCTCCCGGCTGTCTACGCCGACGCTGTCGTCCGAGTAGCCGTGGTGTTGGTGCGAGCGTCTCGGTGGAGATGTCGGAGTTCCCGGTGTGGTCCCACGACCTCGCCTGGTTGTACCCTATTGTTATGTTGTCCTTCTCCTCTGTATGTTTCCTTCTCCCAACCTCCGGGCCACCCTCCCTTTTTACCCTGCCCTTCCTGGACCTGTTGCTGCTGGTGGGCGTGATGGATGGTGCTGGTGCTGTGGACTTCCCGAGCTCCGAGCGGAGGCTGCCATCGTTCTTCGTTGCTGTTGGTGGTGACGACTCCTTTCCACGAACTTCCCAACCTACCAATCTTCCCGCTGGACGTGCTGGACGAGGAGATCCTGAGCCAAGGCTGGCTGGACTTCGGCGACGACGAGGTTGCTGGAGCTGGTGCTGCTTTGCGTTCACTGACATCGCTGGGTGAGCTAAAGGACTTAAAATCTGCCAATGGCTGCCCAGGTGTCGTCCAGGGATCTCCGTTGACAGCTGGTTCGTCTGGACACTTGTGCAGTTTTGTGGGCCTTGTTGGCCATTGTTGTTGGTACGTCGTTGGAGCTGGACTTCCCCGTTTTCGTCTGCTGCTGATGTCGTACAGTGTTCGTCCAATTTTTTAACTCATCGTCGTTTGGTATGCGAGTTGTCATTGTATAGTTGGGATTTCGTCGAATGTATGTTGGAAGTTGCGGTCCACCGTTGGATGGAATCTGTTTATTTTTCTCGCTGGATGTGTTTATTAAATTTGTTGTTTTGTGTTGACAGCTTCGGGTCCTCGCTCTTTTAGGGGGGAGGTGTAACGGCCCGGTGCGATCACCGTTGACCGTTTACTAATTTCCCTCCCACTCATTAAATTGTAATCAGCGTTAATTGGCGATTATGACGTGACGAGCGTCTAATCGCCACATTGCTTAATAGGGATTCGATGAGCCGAACTCCCGTAGTTGAAGCGCCTTAAAAATAGGCTAAAGCGACTCAACTCATAGCGATGTCGCGCACCCCTTCCGTGCCGAGATCCCTCGCATGATGCGAAGTGGACTCGTCCACGGATATATAATGAGCGACGCGCTCGAGCGCTTGTCAGTCGGCACACGGCTCGCTCATGGGACAGACCCTAGGATAAGGGCTCTTCCCGTTTGCGAACCTAGTCTACCCTTAGCTATAGGCGATTGTTGCCGAGTACCCATTTCTTATATAAAAGAGATATCAAGAGATTGATCCCCAATAATGGACTTATTTGATTAATAGGTTGTGGTGTGTTTATTTTCGCGATATCGTTTGTTCCAACCCCCCTCACGGACGAGGGTTGTTACAAACTTTAATGAGAAGCTAAAATAAAGCATTATATAAATGCACTAAATACATAGTCCTGATTCCTGGAGATCATAAGCGATATTTATTCTATTTTCATAATACATATAAAATTAATAATGATAAGCACAACAAATTACTCCAATAGCAGACATTGCATTCAATAATGAACTCTAAAGGACACATTACATTTCAACAATATTTGTTATTTAAACAAGACAACTGCACAAAGATTACTATTTGACTAATAATGTGATCTGAACAGAGTGTATACAAAAAATTACACCGTATGTACCATACATTAGAAATTTAATTAAATCAGCTGAAATTTAGAATCGCTTTGATAGCATCTCAATAAACAGAATAAAAAATGCAATCATAATTCCGGTCCCCACGATGACAAATGAAAACCAAGTCTCACTGAATGTCATTGGCTTGAAATGAACGATGTCTTCATATGTATTTATGTATTTAACACGAAGTTTGTGGAAAATTCCAACTTCCCTTAATTTGAGCATACTAATTGGAATATATTGTATTTAATCAGTATAACATTTAAAGTTGTGAGAGTAAGTAAAAATATTTGCGATTACATGTGTGAAAATATGTCCTTGAACATGAAATCATCCCTTTGTAGCATAGTAGCTGAAAATTTTAAATATGGTGTTTTGGACGGGGACATCCATGGATATCTCTTTCTAATGTTGTTGCCGAATAATTCTGAAGCTAGGATTGCAGAAGTACTGTTCAACTCACTCTATAAAATGACTTTTGTGTGAACAAAATGTAATTGGCAAATAATAGGGAGTTTCTGCTGCGCAGTATTTCATGTACGGGAAAGGAACGGCTATGCCTGAGGACAGTATTTACGTCGCCTTCTCCTCGCTTTGCATCACATGGTAAGCGAGGATGGAGTGTCAAATTTACGTCACTACATCACTGCAAGTGTTGCTGTTGCTGTTCCCGTACATAGGATACTGAGCGCAAAACCTATCTAATAACTTCATTTTAACCTCTAGTAAATGAATACGTCTTGCGCAGTCAAATTTGTCGAGTAGGCGGCCGGCACCAACCTAAAAAAAAGTATACCCTACATAAATATAATTTTATATTACAGCCGTGCAAACAGTACGGAATGTTGAACATTGATCAACATAACTCAAATATACTATTCAACATGTTTTATTTCAACATGACCTGTTTACCCAGTCATAATTATTGTAAGTTATAGCTAAAAATGATGTTAATTAGAATATTTGTATGACCATATCTCTGAAATTAACTTAGATTTTATTTAGAAGTGATACCCTAAACCTTTTCAGGTTCGCCTATAGCTTCGACAATTCTGTGGTAAGGTAATTAACATGACCAATAAATCAAACTATGGCATCCTTATGGTCATAACTTTAGAAAGATAATTAAAGCTAGATAAAAGTGTAGTTACTGTTCTAGTAAATGCTACTTAACATAGTTCTTAGCATGAATAACAGCTTCTGACAATTCAAATTATTAAGAAAACAGCTCTGTTTGCACTGTTAAAGTAATGTGATACATTATCATGAAATCTAATGGACTTGGTGCTTCATTCGTGTAAAATATTGACTGTTTGTGACAGCTGATTTCATTTGTGAGATATTGTCATCTAAATATTCTGCTCCCCTGCTCACACCCCTTTTACTGCAGTTATAGATAAATCTAGCTTTCTGAAACGTAAAATCACAATTACATTACTGATTGCATAAATATGGCATGAAAATGGAATTTTTACATACAATCGGATATGTACGTATATGTATATTGCAACAAATGAGCGTGCAGATATGGCTATGGATATTACTTTTGGATATACCGCATGGATGAAAACTCTGGTCATTCTTAAAATAACTATTAAATGGCAAAAAGGACATGAATTTTGAATAGGGTAGCATATAAGAATGCAGGAATGGGCCATCCAAAAATCGCACTTCCGGATACCTTGATCAGGACCTTCTTGGTTTTACAGTTACTATCTCGGAGTCTGTTCAACTTACAGATCGTTACCAAACATTGATACTACAAGTTGTGATATAGACAGCTTGCCATTAGCACAAGTAAGCGGAACACATTTTGCATTAAACACAAGGCAGTGCTTAAATGCACCAGTTATTGAAAAGTGTATAGGACGGGAAAGTCTCATTCCTTAGCAACCACGATTGCCAGACCCTGCCCTATTAGATTTTTTGTGTGGGGACGCATAAAATATGTGGTGTACAGAACTCCACCAATTGCGTTGTGTGATCTGAATGAGCGAATTATGTCAGCATAAGCCAAAATTTCACCTGCATCATTGATGGCAGTACATCAAAAAATTGTACATCGTTCTCAACTTGGTTTAGCAGCAAATGCCATTCATTTCGAACAACTACTGTAGAATGTGCATGATACATGCTGTATGCATATAACGTTTTTAGTTGAACTCGCATCTGAATTTTGCAATACACAGATTACTGTTTTGTTCAATGTCCAATCAATGGATTGGCCCTGTCTCTCACAGGTAAAAACTTATTAGCCCTATATACTGGAAATCCGTTCTAAGGTCAATTCCACTGAACCTACCAGAAGTGCCATATTCCATAGGTAATATGTTCACATAACCTCAAGTAACCTATTTCATTAACTAAACGTTTTATTTGCAATCCTGCAATATATTTGGTTCACGCTGTATACGAATGTACCGGCTTTATTACCAACCTGTATGTTTAAATCGTGTACATGTGAACGTCTGAGCCGAAACTCCGCCGAGTCTATGCGGCTCACTTTTGTCATGCTGATAACAAACACTTACTACCTGATTCAAATGAAGTAGGCCCTAGATATAGATGGATTAGGTTAGGTTTGGTTAGATTAGTTTAAGTTACTTTAAATTGGGTAAATAAAGCCATCCGCATTGGCTCAGTATGAGAGTTTTGACCCAGTCAGTCACATATACAGGGTGGATATAAAGTCTGTATCTCTCTATAAGAACGTTGTACGCATGATATGTATATAAAAATTAATACTGCGGACATATAGGAAGTCGTAGGTGACTTTTCCAATGGTGCCAAAAGTATCTGAACTTGAACCTTAATTCAAAGTCATCCGTGTTCCAACTTTCGACCCATTGAAGACAGGGAAAAATTTTAAATTAGGCGCATGAAAAGGGCATCCGAGTAAGTAAATAAAAATTATTTTCCGAAGGTTCAGTGCATGAATAAAGCATATATACATTTTCGAAATGCGAGGCTCAATGCAATACTGATTCTGTGCGCTGCAGTGAAACGACGCTTCAGCAACTAATGGTTCACAAGGACAAAATGTGTAGTTCCCAAATACCACCTATAACAGGCTTCTGCAAGTTGCAGATTTATTATTGTCAGAACAATGATTAACACTATTGAACCAACTATAATAAAACATATTCAGCATTTTTTGAACAGTTCTTGTAAACTAAGACTTACAAATAAAGAACGTGAATACATAACATGTACAACATGCCTTCCACCTGCAGCTAAACACAGTTGTGCATGATAGCTGATGGATTCATACACAGTTGAAATGGTTTTTTGTGATCCTTAGTAACAGTGATGATGTATTATTACTTTGTGCTCATCTTGTTTATACACAATACAACAACTTATACGTGCATTTAATGTATTGCATGCTTGCAAGCAAGCCAATACGTGCACCTTGTAGTAAATGAGGCCTCACTCTACTGTCGTGTATGGTATGCGAATTGTTGCCAGTACATTGCAAAAATTTTTGTAAGCTTCATAAATGCACCAAAATTGGTGAAAATAATTTGTATTGACAAAATCAGGTGCGCTTATCAAGCACCTAATTCGAAATTTTGCGAGAACAAATAAACATGAGAATATTCGTTGAAGTCCAAACTTCTTAAAAAGACTTTTATCTCTGGAGGTTTCTTTATGCAAATTGTGCAAAACATTAATTGACAGAACACAAGAACTTACAACTATTTTTCTGGTTATTGTATCATCAGATATGCAAATATCATAATTTTTTGTATCGTTGCAGATGTTTTCTGTACTATCAAAAGGAAAGGTAGGCGTATTCGACAAAACTCTAACCGAAAAAAGACTGAAATAGGCACTTGTTGTCATTAGCACTAAGTAATTCAGTGCCAGTAGAAGACATCTGACTTGCATATTTGGACCTTGCTGGCATTCCACTGCAAATTCACAATATTACAATGATGAAGCTGTCCGGAACGCACATTAATTTCAGTCTATTGATAAAGCAGTTTACTGTGAAAACGTATCATGCTGTCGAAGAACAAAATCCTCCATATTGCAGGAATGCCTTTATGCTTCCACTTGCGGTCATTTTGCAATGCTGGGCTTTCATTGGCATTGGTAAAAAAGCAAATGTTTAGCAATATTACAGTCACTAGTAATGCTATCCACACGTTGGTTTTAAATATGTCGATGATAGTTTGAAAAGCCATCAGTTTTTCATATTTGTCAGCAAAAATATTAAATGTGTCATAAAGTACTGGTGGTAATCCAACATTCCCGGAAATCCTATGTTTAAATGCTCCAACAGCCAAATCCTCCTGTTAGGAAATGTAAGCGTATATGTTATATGCAGTCATCAAGAGATACGAGAAACATAATTTGTTTTTCTGTTATGCCCGGTGCACATTTGCAGCATCTGCTGTGGCATCAAGGGTTTGCTGGAAAATGTGACGTAACCTCATGTCAATGGTGCAGATAATAGAGTCGACCACTGCATTTTCCTGACGTCACTTTGTGCCGTAAACGCCTAACGCCGCTGCAGAAGTGCACGGGGCCTTACAACTATCGCCGTTGTAGCAACATATGTAGATCCTGGTTCGTGCAGGTATGTATACTCAAATTTAAGATATTCTTGCATATGTGCTAGAACTTCTCCAATTAGACCCTTTAATATACCATTCTGCATTTCCACAATGTTTGTGACCTGTAAAATAACAAAACCTACAAGTTACTCTATTGTATATTCAATGGCAATTCTCTAAATTCAAAGAACAACAACTGTCATTAACAACAGGAATAAAATTTATGAAACATAGTAATTTTACACCAAATACTGTCAGTGCAATTAGCTAACTGCACCCGTGATTTGCAACACAATCCTTACGTTCATTAACTTGATCATTATTATACATGGACATTATTAAAAACAATGGTGCACACTTCATACTCTGTCGTCCACCAAACGAGACAGAAAAATGAATAATACGAATTTTGAACCTTGACACACATAAAAATGAGACTCAGCCAAAAACCACATATAACAAAAATGTATGTCCAGTTGTATAATAATACTGTCAAACCTTGATAAGCATCCATCTGGATTTCCAGTGACTCTGCTTAAGTCACATAAATTTAAAAGTTCCAGCCAAACTCCATACAGACTGTCATGTTACACAACCCAAGTTAAGCAGTCCCCTGCCAACTCGTGAAACCTGATTTTTGACGTCTATAAATTTGTGACCCAATTGGAATGTCGCCTACTATGATGTCAGGCATCTGGTTTCTGTGGAGTTTCTGCACTACCAAATTCAGACTGTGCACCCCATCCAAAGCACTGCCATTTTCAACGCCACACTTTTCTTGAATCTTTGAGATGAATGCTTTTTGTTTTGAGGTGCAGGAAAACACTATTAGTCACTATGTATGGGGTCTTGCCTAAAAGCGATGTTGCACGAAACTTCTGGATAATCAGATATGTTCTGATCAGACTGAATTCTTTCATGATCCCGATAGTGCTTTAAAAATTATGGTATTTATGTATTAAGTTGCTTTTGGATGTATGTACATGGATCAATCAATTAATACATATTTGTTTCCCATTTTTATTCTGTTTTTAAAATAGATTGACTGAGGTTGGAAATAATTTCACAGTTTGCCGATTTTATTGTACGTACGTACAATACATACATACGTACGTACGTACGTATGTATGTATGTATGTATGTATGTGTTACAGGCAAACGCGTCACTCAGGCTTTGATGCCATTCCCTAGGCCATGGCATCACAACCTGAATCTCATGGCAG
>JAQIWR010002515.1:0-10984 GCA_034695945.1 Glomeris hexasticha | reverse complement strand
CAAATCTCAATGGGAGGTGTGGCTGGGCGTGGCTATTTCGCCAAACTGCTATCGCTAATAACTTTTTTTTACTATTTGTCACAGAGATTCCGTTCCGACACTTAATTTATGCAATGTGTTACTTTGTGTACGCCAATTTTCAGGGTATGTTCCAAAACCGTGTCATTTCTCCTTTAAGAGTGCAATTACAACCCCTGACAAAAAAGTTTCGTTCAAGCACTTTTCCACATGAAATCTGTGCTTTGACAATTTGCTGATAGTAGAACACTTTTTCTGAGAGCCAAAACCCTCCATGGCCAAAACAAATATTCTCACATTCGCGAAACCTTGAAGTATTGATGTACGTTACATTGGAATTGGGTAGAGCCCTTGATGTGCTCTAGAATTGGGTATGTGGCTCTTGTAAGTCTACAGGGGGCCGTCCATTGGTGTCACATGTGACCTTGACGAACCCTATCAAAGGCATTCTAACTGACTCCACCATGGTGTGAATGTATAGAGTGTTGCCAAAGCTATGCACTCTCAACCTTTTAGTGAAAACAGATTTTAAATCGATGATCGAATAGAGCAGCAGTGAAAGGAAGTGTTTTTTAGCTGCTTTTTGAAAAGTTACCCGCATTACCTAGCTATGAAGAATATACAGTGAAGCATTTCTCAAATAATGAACACTTTCAAAGGGCAGCAAAAACGCTTCTTGTCAGTGCTGTTGTTTTTCACTGATATTAAATCTGTTTTCGCCAAAAGGTTCATAGTAGCTTTGGCAACATTTGTTTTGATTCACACCATCATCCTGCCTTTAAAGATGGCGGAGTTAAGCTTGAATGACCTTGATAGGGTAACAGAAGGTGACATGTGACGTGTCATCTATGGACAGCCTCCTGCCAACTTACAGGAGTCACATACCCAATTTCAATGAAATGTCAATACTTCGGAAGGTTTTGCACATGTGGCCAGACTTTTGTTACGCTCTGTTTAAACTACAATTGGTTGATAGGAAGACGTGTAGCAGACGTGAGACGGACAAAACTTTCTGTAAAGCTGTGTCTTATGTAAGTTGATTTCTTATTTTTTTCCAGAATGGAAATGCTGGAACCGCCAATATTACTTAATACGGAAGTGTTGCCCTGCACTCCAAAGCAGAACGTGGTGTTCCTGAAGACCCACAAGACAGCAGGCTCGAGCATACAAAACATGTTCATGCGGTATGGCAACAAGCACGGTCTGCTGTTCGTTCTTCCACCGAAGGGCAACTACGTGGGCCATCCGTACCACTTCCAGGTTCAGATGGCACCAAGATTGAAAAGGGGTCACCGCTACAACATATTCACGCACCACTCTCGCTTCAACTACCGGGCCATGAGGGCACTCATGCCACAGAACTCTGTGTTCGTGACCGTACTACGGGACCCGGTCACACTCTTCGAATCGCTGTACTCGTACTACTCCCTCAACAAGACCTACGAGATGGACATCGTAGAATACGCCATGGCTAATATCACCGACTACCTGGAACATCACAATAGGAGGTTCTACAAGAAGATAGGACGAAATCAGATGGCTTTCGATCTCGGGGTCTACAAGAGCCAGTTCGATGATGAAGATGCCATTCGGGATAGTATCGAGAGGATGGATTCGCAGTTCGATCTCGTCATGATCTCGGAAATGATGGACCAGTCATTGGTGTTGCTCAAACATCTTCTTTGCTGGGATACTGATGACGTTGTGGCATTTAAGCATAATGCTAGATCCGAAGAGAACAGACTTGTGCTGGGAGATGGGGTGAAAAATAGGATCAGGGCCTGGAATCATGCTGATGATATGATTTACACGTATTTTAAAGCTAAGCTTTTGGAAAGGGTTGCGGCTTTTGGGGTAGATAGGATGGCCAGGGAAGTGAAGGAATTGCAATTGAGCACCGCACGATGGTATCAGCATTGTGTCGAAGGAGAATCTTCCGGCTCAGAACTAGGATCCAACCTGAAGGCTTACTCGCCATATTCGCCACAGGTACTAGGCTTCAAGTTGAAAAGAAGACCAACAGCCAACTCGACATGTGAAGATCTGGCTAAAGCTGAGCTGCCATTTACAACGGAATTACGCAGGAAGCAGCGCAGCTTCCTCATAAGCTCTCCTTCGATCTCTCCGCAATACTTTCTCAGGACATTTTAATTGATTCTTTTCAGCATTCTTTGGCCTCCTGCTGCATGACGGCGCTGGCCAATAATAGGAATGGTGTTCGGAGTCGTGCTGTATGCGCAGTTCAATGCACATCGTACACACGGATCGATATGGCTCATACATATCAGAAGAAATAATATGGTTCGTGTCTAATTAGAACGACTTAAACAATTGTTTTGTAAATAGCTTCCGCAATACTGTATAGAATTGGATTAGGTAATTATTATTACCTATATCATTAGTTGTGAGGTAAATCCTGTGTCATGTTCGATTGCTTGTTTTACAGAGGCTCATCGCGTGCAATTTCAGTTCCTTATATTCCAATACAATCTAAGGTGGAGATTTGCAAATCTTCTAAATCAAGCAAATGTGATATCCAATTGTAGCATGCACAGGTGGTTTATTTCCAACGGTTATGTAACTTATACAGTAGAATTATACTGTAATTTTCCAATTGTTTTCTTCCATTTTTAGGTGAGGGTAGTTCTTTGCTTTACCTCGTTGGTAAGGCAGGTTATAAAAACAATTTGGTGATATATACTACGATGAAATTTTAGCAATGTAATTCGTACTATTTAAGCCATTGTGTTATAGAATAATGCGATGATTAAATTTTGGATAGGTATATTTTTATACATTTGTGTCTGAATGCATTCATTCGTTAGAACATTTTTTCTAGTACATACATCAGTTAGGTACCATTAATTCGCTTAAATAGATGACCTGCAACAAATGTATACTCAGTTTCACATGAATGAAATATAAATGGGCTGAAACACAAATTGCTAAGCAATTTTACCAAGAACCATTAAAGTAGGTTACAAACTGTTATTGCCAGTATCCTGTAATGTAAATAAACCTTGAATGGTTTCCGTTTTATTTTAAGCAACCTAAATTCGCTTTTGGTACAGTTATACCTAAGGGAAAGCCGAGTGAAAGTTGTATGTCATGATGTGTAGGTCAGTGTGATTCATTTCATAATTGTCACGGCTAACTGTGACTTTTTGATATTTATACGTTTTGGGGCTAATAGTTGAAACCGGCAAAATTTAGGTCACTGAGAAAGTATAAAGCTAGTACAAGGGACATGAACTTGCATAGGAAAGGAATAAATCACAAGTTGCCAAAGCAAAACGTGACACGCATTGTATTTTCCCATGGATATCTTGAATGCAGTGTTTTTATCTATAGTTTTCCTGTCATGTTTTCCTAACTGCTGTCATCCAACACAGGTATATACGTACATGAATGGCAACACTTAGTCTTTGAACAGATTTAATACTCAAGTATATATTTTAGGAGCAAAACAAAAGCCCTTTGCCTCGTACAGAAACCACTACATGGAGTCGGCTATCAAGATTTTACAAGCGGTTAAGTAAGAATTTATATACTCTTGTTGTGTACGTTATAAAATTTAATGTTCACAATATCTGTGGTGTTTGTGTTTCCTTGTCAGGTGCATTGACAAGCACTTCTAAGGACATGTTCCTACCGAAAACAACACCTGTAAAATATCATGGAAGCAATTTTCATTTTAAAAATCAATTTGATTTCAAGGCAAAAAAGGTGTATAGAAGAGCAGCAAACAATTGCGGTGATAAACTCAAATATTTTATCTGTGTAGAGTTTTCTTGTAATTTACAATATTCTTATTTTAATACTGTTGGATTCTCAGATTGTGGTCAGGGGAGGAAGTCAAAGGTTATTGGTGGACAAAGCGTTCGGAGTTCACATGATTACCCATGGATGGTAGAGTGCTATTCATTTTTATATACTAAAGCATGGAATGAGCAGGAAATCCGTTTCTAGAGCTGTCTTATTACTCTCCCAGGTTGCCCTTTTTCGACAAGGATTTGGATTTATTTGTGGAGGTACTCTTATCTCACAGAAACATGTGCTGACTGCAGCTCATTGTGTCTACAATCATGAGTAAGATTATAGTGTCAATGCGTTATATTGTGTTTGTCATCAGAAACACTCTTTGTCCTGAAAAGCTCGACTACAACAGTTTCACATTATCCTACTTGAAACATTTACATTTATGTGAAAATAATGGAGTACTTCATTGTGCTATATTGCAGGAAACTTCCATCCGATTTGACAGTAGTACTAGGGATTCACAACATTACAGATTTAGGAAATGGTTCATCAAACATTTCGATTGCCAAAATAATAACACATGCCTCCTATGAACCTGAAGACCAAAGTTATGACATAGCCATCCTTAAGCTGGAAAGAGCAGTCGCCTCGGATTTATTTTCACCTGCATGTGTACCACAGGCTGACACTACATTCCCAAGTAATCATAGTTTTATTCTGGGTTGGGGAGCCACAGAAAGTGGTAAGTGTAAATTCCTTTCACAGTTGTTATCAAATGTTTCCCATGTGCATGTAATGTAATATTTTGTAGCAAATATGAGCAATGTGCTTCAGGAAGGAAGAATTCAAGTATTCCCACAATCTGAGTGCAAACGGATATACAAGTACGAAGCCATTAACCAAGGAATAATCTGTGGTGGCAGAAGACAGGGTGGAGTAGACTCGTGCAAGGTTATCTGAACTGCAGCAACATTTTAAGTTTGTGCTATAAATAAGAAATTGAAGTATGGTGTTTGCATTGCAGGGCGATTCAGGTGGACCACTTATGCAGAAAAAGGAGGGCAGATCATTCATTGTTGGAATAGCTTCTTGGGGTTATGGTTGTGGACGGAAAAGATTTCCAGGAATTTACACTCGAGTGAGTTATTTTTCAAGTTGGATAGTAGAAAATGCTTCTAATGACGATTGTCCAGCTTCACTTCGCAATGAAGGAGCTCTACTCTGAAAGGTATATCTAAGTGTGCTAAATGTCAGTTATAATATCACAAATATAAATGTATATTCATGTTGTTTAATAATATTTATTTATGTGAGCGTGTACATTGATTTATATGCTCATTTTAATAAATTTTGTATGGAATATAAACTATATTTTATCCCAGCCATGGTTCTTCTGTAGTAATCATGGTGCATCGTTCCGTTGGAAATGCCTCCTAGAAAATATGAAAATCACATTATATATTGTTAATAATTTACACTGCCATGAGATAATTATGCAATTCTGTGTTGGAATTGATTTTGTACCATTTTCTGCATGTCTTCCTCGGATATCCAAAAGTCAAACACCTTGGAATTGGCAACAATTCTTTCTGGGTTTGTAGATTTTGGTATAGTTATGTAGCCCTTCTGCACACTCCAGCGTAGCAAAATTTCAGCAGTTGTTTTATTATACCTGTGTGCAAGCAGGAAATAAACTATGAATCTAATCTATGAGATTATAATATACTGTAATAAGAATTGAATTGAAATGTTTACTTTTTTGCAATTTCAACAAGGGGAGGATCATCAAATTTTTTCCCTCGGGTTAACGGTGTGAACCCCATTACAGCGATGTTGTGTTCCCAACAGTATTTTACGATTTCAGTTTGTCTCAAGTATGGATGAAGCTCTATTTGATTCACAGCTGGTGTTGGTTTCCCAGCTTTTCTGAATTCTTCCAGGTGAATCGTGTTAAAATTGGACACTCCGATCGACCTATTCACATGTTAATATGTATTGGAATGAAGCAAATATCGCGATATGCACGTTTATAACTTAAATTTACATACTTAATTAGCCCTTGCTTCTGAAGTTCTATCATTGCATCATAGGACTCCAAATTCTTTCCACCTCGAGGCGTGTGAATCAAAAACAGGTCAACATATTCCAATTGTAATCTGCAATAGTACAATATAAATCTAGACTCGAACACAACTACGAAAAATTATGCAGAAATTATTTCTCCAGATATAAGGAATTCCGCAGAAATTTGCACTTTATTGCTGCAGAAAACGTTCTGCAAACAGTTTATGCAGACAATCTGTGAGGAAAAGTGCTTTGCAGAAAATCATTGTGCGGATTTGTGCAGAAAACTGCGGAATTTTTCTAACTATAAGTTGGATCTTGGATAGCTATAGGAACATTACTTTTTCAAACTTTCCATAAAACTTGTCTTGCATATGTCATAACCATGTTCCATAAGCTTGGTAGTCACAAAGATTTCACTTCGAGGAATTCCACTGCGCTTAATCGCTTCTCCAACACTTTCTTCATTTCTGCAAGTTTACATAAAAGCATTGATTCATCCATAGGTAGGTCTCCATATGCAACCATACTATACATGGTATGTATTTTGCATGTTATGGTAATATACAGGGCGAGTTTTATGTATGGGATCCCACTGTAACGTCTATAATATTCACTGCAAGTCAAAAAGTTTATGGGAGTGAATAGGAAGTGCTGTATGCCGATCCTGAAAATGGTACGCAAGTGACCTTGGGCGACAGCATATGTTATCATTGGAACTAATAATGGCCTATCTTTAGCGGTTTAAAGATATAGGTTCACCACAGTAAAGTTGCATTGTGGGAAGGGAGTAGAACAAAATTAGCAGTAGGATGAAGTCAAGTAGCTAGCAATAGGATGATGTCGTAGGAAAGTAGAAGTAGAAGCAGTAGAGACTGAACCAATGAAATATAGGTTCGATCCCACGAACATGCGTGGCCATTTTGCTCCTCGACTTTGATTCCTGCCTCTTCCAAAATGGCTGATGACGAACTCATAGAGAAAGTTCGTAGTTATGGTGTTGTATTTAACACCAGCTAATGATATTATAGCTGCACACACATTTATGTGCAACAGAATTAAGGTATGACAGCTGGAGCAAAAGATCCACATCGTCATCCACCATTTTGTCTAAAAACATGCATCCTGATTGGTTGATCACCTACTTCTCTGTTACGTACTGCAGTGTGAACATATGTGAATTAACCTCTACCCCATCTATACTTTCCTAACTTACTTTACTTTACTTTACTTTACTTTACTCAATGCTTTACTTCTACTGCAGTGTGAACACTAGCTTAATAAGAGTAAGAAATTCTATAACCATGATGCTAGCTGTCGCTCAAGGTCATGTGCGATAGATACCATTTTCAGGATCAGCATACACCCAGTACAAAAGATCCTGCAGACAATCCTGCAGGATTTTGAAAGGATTTTCTGCAGGATGTCTATAGACGTCCTGCAGGAAATGTTAAGATTATATTTTTCCTTGCAGATTTCCATGCTAAATAATTATTTTCATTACCTTTCCTCGACTTTTGCCCCAATTCTACAGGAAAACCCCTGAAATTCATGAAGGAAATTTTGTACTTCTACTGCAAAGATTTTAGAAATTGTTTTAGAAGTTGGGCGACAGTCTGCAAAAAATTTTGGTCTATACAAATTCCTGTAGATTTCCCATGCTAAATAACGTTTTTGATTACTACATTCCTTGCAGACATCTGCCCCAATTATGTTGGAAAATTCCCAATTTCCTGCAGGACTTTGAAAGGATTTCCTGCAGACTTCTGCAGAAATTTTGTACTAGGGCAGCACTTCCAATTCGATCACTCCTGTAAACTTTTTGACTTGTCGTGAATACTTTACCGGTAGACGTTATTATTTGCGGGATCCAAAAATAAAACTTGCCCTGTCCATGGCCATGGCCGCTATTGATAAATTAATTATTCTGAAATTGCGATCTATATTGCCACTGGTAATTGCTATTACTTTTTTCGTTTATTTTGTTTTAATGTTAATTCGAAAACTACTTACTCATAATATTGAGCTGTATCGATGAGTCGGTAACCATTTTTCAAAGCATGGACAACTGCGTCGATTGTATCGCTCTTAGAAGCTTGGAAAACTCCCAAACCATAAAGAGGCATTTCATTTCCATCAGCCAGCTTTATTTTTGCAGCCAAGTCCTTTGGAATGATGGTTGCCACATGAGGCTTTTGGCGGTCCATGGTTGTCATTTTTCTTATGTGTTCTAACAAGCTGAGACAGTAAACCCCAAAAAGTGTTCTCTGTGCAATGAAAGGTGTCTGAAAGCAAAAATGTTGAAGATAATTGACAGTTATATAAAGTTAAAAATTGTTATCGATTGCATGTGTGATCTTTCAAACTTTGATCTGGAGTTATACAAATATGTATCAAGGTTAGGTTTCTTACTAGGATACAGTATAGTGCAGCAATAGATTAATAAATCATGCACTGCAAAATGTGTTCTAAATTTTATTTGAAAAATCATCATATGTCCCATTCGCAGTAAGAAGTTACAGCTATATAGTGCAACCATGTTTATCAAAAACTTAATAAGAATTATTTCTTGTAAAATAATATAATTCCGTATGGCACGGAATTTGATCTTTGTACGTAAAATCTTACACGTGTTTACTTTGTGTTAATTTGTAAGTAAAAATATACATTTTCCGAAAAGGCGATCAAGGAGTGGGGGTGGGGGGGGGGGGGTCAACTACATTCGGATAATGGAGTTCGCCTTCATTAAAACCTGTAATGTGCAATACACAATGTGTATATATCAATAAAAAGCTTACA
Source organism: Glomeris hexasticha (assembly GCA_034695945.1). NCBI lineage: Eukaryota > Metazoa > Arthropoda > Diplopoda > Glomerida > Glomeridae > Glomeris > Glomeris hexasticha. The sequence continues at coordinate 2,344 of JAQIWR010002515.1, read as the reverse complement.
AAACGATACGTTGCTGGCGAGATTTACAAACAACCACGACCCTCACAAACGTTTCTCTTTATATAATACGTTTTCCATATTTGTATATGTCTGGTTTTCCTATAGCTATAGCGCACCAGGAAACTGATTTTATATCGCGCAGTTCCCCAGTGGCTTGCTGCAATATGCAGGGTGTTTCAAAAGTATTTCGAAATCGTTAATAATTTGGACAGGAAATGACAAACAACATAAATGATGGCATTTGTCTCTGTAACATGGCAGGGGGACATTCATTTATGGTGCTATCGATGACCTTGGAACATTCCATCAAGGTCAAATGGATTCTAACTCCGTCAATTTTTTAGCTAGGTGGGTAGTTCAAATTAGGAAAGTAGAGCCGACAGTATATTCTGAGGACGTTGGTAAATACGGATGTGAAATTGGTGAAGATATTGCTTTTTTTATCGCGATCACAGTTTTGCTGCTGCCTCTGAAAACAGACTGCCTGCCAAACCAATCAGTGTGTGTTGCGATGACCTCACTGAAAGCCAATCAGACACAAAGAGTGGGAGTGCCCTGACAGGGTAGCCACAGAAATCACAAACTGAAATTCCCTGACTTTTCCCTGTTTTCCAGACCAATCTTTACATTTTTCCCTGACTTCTAAATATGATTTGCAATGTATGTGTTAGCATGCAGCATGATATATTTTTTTGTTGCAACTTGTAAGCGCTTGTCTGGACCCAAAAATGCATGCTCGAGTTAAAGGCATTATCGTATATCACGTTTGTTTAGGGAAGCTAAGACAATGCATGCTCGGTGTCAAGAGCCGAAAAAGGGACGCGACAGGAAGGGAGTGTTTGTGCTCTATTGCATGCTCGAAAATATTAATTATTATGCAAGCGAACGTGTTCTTGTACGGATGTAAGTCAGTAAGTGAATTTAATCTTCGGATTAACAATTTTTGCTTTTATCAATTATTGTGCTCCGCACTGTAATTCAGTTAGTCCGACTTAATATAAACATTAGTTTTCCGAAGTATATACAGTAATAGCAAGTTTAAGTTACGATAGCTAACTGTAAAGCTAACAAATTATACGAAAAGCAAACACCTGTAGAACGACTAAAGTGTTTCAATGATTCACAAGTTGGTGCAACGTATTATTATCCTGTCGATCCGTTGATTCAGTGTCAACATTCAGCACCATGGCCAAACAAAAACAATATATTCCATCCAACATGCTGTTTATCCATAAAAATGTATATCTTACCGTCATTCTGCCAATTCAGGCAATCTGTCAAATGATGTCACATCGCGTTCAGCCGAATTATACGGTAAAACTTTCAACGCGGAAGTAACACTTTTCTTCCACCCCAGTAATGTTTTACTAGTGTGTGGAACTTAATTTGTTTAGTTAGGTTAGGTTAGTTTCTTTAACCCACCACAGCGGAGCGCCGTTACATAGTTATCGCGATATGATGTCAATTCGGCAGATTGCTTGGCAGAATGACACAATTGTAATAAAATGAACCGAGAATTGCAGGGTGCCATCTCGCCAGTGCCTTCATCTACCCTATAAGTTAAACCTTCTCGGTCACCGACTATTATCTAACAGTGCTAAATTTTGGTCCGATTATGCATATGGTGCCGAGGAACTTGAGAGTTCAATCAATCAACCGCGTGAAATGATGTTACAGGTCATATGTCCAGAACCGAGCCAGCTATGGGCATATTTCAGTCACTCGTCAAAACCGATGACCAGAATGAATATGATGATGTCTGGCCACTCTGCATGACGCGATCGATCGTTTGCCATCTATGACGTCGAAATTAAAAACCATCCTAATATTCTAGCACTAATCAATTGTAATTGTATATTCCTATAGTAGAAAAAAACTCAATTGTATACTAGTTTTGGGATTGCAAATGACAATTGTTTTTCTCGTGATAAAATATTGGAAATGACACGCAATTGGCCTTGTGGAAATAAACACCACATTAATTTTCCAACAAAATTTGGTGAACGATGGTATATCCTTGACAGAATGGACAGGGCAGTACGTAATGGTTTGTTTGTTCTACGACCGAGTCAATCCTACAAAACAAAGTGGAACAAGCTCTGTATGCCTATATAACTCAATGACATTCAATAATATATTTCATTCCATGTAATGAAGTGGTATCGTCGACTAAATTCATCATAACCCTCATCTTTCACTTATCGTTATATATCTTGTTATACAGGGTGATGCAAAAGTCTGGTCTGTTTTTAATAATCTCAAAAAGGAGTGACATAAAATAAAAGTAATAACTGTGGGTCTGTAACATGTCAGGGGGACATCTGTTGGTGACATCAGTGATGAT
>JAQIWR010002514.1:0-10989 GCA_034695945.1 Glomeris hexasticha | reverse complement strand
GAATAAATTCACATACCTCACTACTTCATCAATCATCAAACAGTATTTTTTAGTTTTTCTATAACAACACCCATTTCTGATATTAAAATCAATAACTCCACAACCAACGTAACCTTCATGACCATTTCTAACGCCCCCCTCGTAAATCTCGCTACCCCTCTGCTGGCTGACAATTACTGTAAACACCACTGCGCTTTCTTTTTAAAAATTCCATTATTCGGGTTTTTGACTGGGGTTTCTAACCGCTGCAATGCAAGTTTTAACTGCACCCAAATTCCCACCTCAATATTGAAATTAGCAAAGTTTAACTTTCCCCGTGTGGTCCTAAGCGCACATTTGGTTTTTTATATTAATTTATTAACTAAAATGTAACAGATAATAACTATATCAGGAGTATGTTGTTGTAAACGGACACCAGCTGCGCTCCCCTTGAAGACCTTTATGTGTTGTTGGGTAGCAGTGACGTCAGTGGCAGGATAGCCTCAAAGCACCCTCCAAACAACGCAAGGAGGGTTCCAGTTCCCGCGGCAGCAAACATCGTTACGCTCCCTCCATTTACATTCTAACCTCCTTGACAGTACTCTTATATCAAGACAATGAAAAACTTTCTCTCATCTTGCGAAATACTCGCAAACCAAGGTACTCGTAATCTGAGGTTCTATTGTGTATTGATATTACATTCATCATTGTTAAATTTTCACAGGTGAGCTTCTCATTGGTCTATCAATGTGTGAAGTCATGAGCAGTGTGCGGGCTGCAGTGACTTCAGGTGATCCGATCCGTGTGGGGATCATTTCATGCATGGGAGGGACTGGAAAGCATGCAAAGCATATAAGATGTACTGAACGCAACGCTCATCTGGGGACGCACCATAAGAAATGTTATTTGTTGAGCTTCAACTCACTAACTATTTTATTTTATTTGTTAAACAGGGCAAAGGGGTATAAATTATCTACTAACATTAACAACAATTTAAAGTTATTTCATTAACATATAAAACCATCTGGGTTCATCGTTTGCCAGCGCCACGTATCTTCACCTGTAACAATTCAAAACCAAAACATATTTAATAGTTAACTGGAATATAAAAATAAGATTAAATTGTTTACAGAAAGGAAAACATACACATCTCTTGCAATCCTTTGTCCGCACACCATTCTAACTCAAGTTGTGCCAATGAGCAGTCAGCGTAAACTGCTGCTACATCTCCAACCCTTCTTGCTGTGATCTTATAAGGAATCTGTAAACAATTATATCTACTAATGTCCCCACTAATAATTACAATACTTAATTTTCTAGTTCTACCTTTCTTCCGGAAACTTTCTCGAACACCTTTACGATTTCCAATACCGAATAACCTTTCCCAGTGCCTAGATTGTAACACTGCATAGAAAATAGCTTCATCAGCAAAGTAAATACCCTATTAGTGTATTTTAATTTTTAACATAGAGGAATGTACTTTTGAGCCAACGAAGTCATTTTCTAAAAGCTTTCGTAAAGCTGCAATATGCCCTTTCGCCAGATCGACAACGTGAATGTAATCCCGTACACCTGAAAGGAAAATTACTTATCAACCGTAACTTAAATTTTAAAATGTAAATGATTAAACTGTATTTCATAAAAAGTAACCTTAGGTTATCTTTAGGCTACCGTATTTATGTTACGTATACCTGTTCCATCAATGGTGTCGTAATCCCCTCCGTAAACATTCAGGTGCGTTTGTCTACCGATGGCCACCTGAGCTACGTATGGCATTAGGTTGTTAGGGACCCCTCGAGGGTCTTCCCCAATACGTCCTGACTCATGGGCACCCACAGGGTTGAAGTACCGTAGTAGGATGACACTCCAGTCATCGTCCGTACAGCACATATCGCGTAAGATCTCTTCCACGAAATGTTTAGTCCTGCCGTAAGGATTGGTGCATCCTTGACCAGTTTGGTGGGTTTCGTCAATAGGTAGATAATGAGGTTCACCGTATACAGTAGCTGAACTGGAAAATATTATCCTGCGAACTCCAAATTCTTTCATAACCTAAGAAATGGCACGGTGTTAGTGCATTGTCTGACGAAAAGCTGTTAACAAAGCTGTTACCAACAGCAAAACTTGTGTTAAGGCTGATATACCACAGTATACAATGCTATTAGTTAAGATGTTCATTAACATGTTAGTAGAACAGTTAACTAGGTTTGAACGAAGTTGTTCAAATGTGTTTGTTAAGACGTTATCAGAGCGGTTAGCTAGAATGTTATCGCAGCTGTTCCAATTGTTAATATAATGGTTTACAATGCTGTTAACAAAGAAGTTCAATAACATGTTAATAGGATAGTTGACACAGCTGTTAACTAAGCCAAAGCTGTTAACTAACACGTTATCAGATCTTGTCAATAAGACTAGTAAGTTGCTTTCGGAGATCTTAATAAAGATGTTAATCAAACTGTTAAATGATGTTTCAATAGAATAGTTAACAAGATGTTAAATAATAGATAACACGATGTCAAAGAATAGTTAACAAGTCGTTAAGGAACAGTTACCAAGACGTTAAAGATTAGATAACAAGGCGCTAAAGAATAGCTACCAAGGTGTTAAATACTTACCAATACGTTAAATAATAGTTAACAAGATGTTGAATAGTTAATAAGATGTTAAATAAAGAATAGTTAAGGAACAGTTAACAAGACGTTAAATAATAGTTAACAAGATGCTGCAGAATAGTTAATAAGATGTTAAATAAAGAATAGTTAACAAGTCGTTAAGGAACAGTTACCAAGACATTAAAGATTAGATAACAAGACGTTAAAGAATAGCTAACAAGGTGTTAAATACTTACCAAGACGTTAAAGAATAGTTAACAAGATGTTGAAGAATAGTTAATAAGATGTTAAATAAAGAATAGTTAACAAATTGTTAATTAAACTGTTAAATCGGGCTGATACGAAAGCTGTTAAAATCTAGTAACGTAACGGTTCATCGATCTGTTAAAAGCAATTAACAGAACAGTTACTTTGTAGTTAACGAAGGAATAACTAGTTAATTAAGCTGTTTATAAGTGACTTTACTCAGTTAACCAACAACCTATGAGGAGCTTATCAAAAAACTATTCATTCTGCAGCTGTTAAACAGAACAGATAAAAGTGATGTTCGCAAAGCTGTTAACAGAAATTGGTTTATCATTTCTGTTTAAATAAAACAACTAATCAATCATGTCACCCACTTGTAACAGTGTCAAGGTTCCACCAACATTGTTCCGATAATAATCCAACGGACTCTTGACCGACTCCCCCACTGCCTTCAAGGCGGCGAAATGCATCACCGCGTCTATCTGATGCTGCAAATATTGATCATAGATTTAGTATCTTGTCTTTCATTTTTGGGTCAACTAACAAGAAGATAACAGGGATGAGCACCTTAGCGAATATTTCCTTCAGGGAACGTTTATCCTGAAGGTCCGCTTCGTAAAACTGCACCGTCGAACCCGTCAGCTCCTCGATACGGCACAAACTCTCCGGTTTTGTCTTCCCATGTCCTGAAAACATATTACCCCTTTCAATACAACACTGTGGTGAATTTAACCATATTATAAACTTACTTATAATTATTATGTAATATTTCCCGATATTGCCAATATTATTCATGTGTGTAGAAATACACGATTATTAACTTCCCCTGAATTCCAAACCCACTACACAATATTTAGTGACATTTTTCACTCATTTAATACTCATTTTAAACTTATTTAAAATTATTACTAAAGTTTCGCCACTTAGGGAAATTTTAAAGCAACATTTCCATGTTATTCGCATATCGAAATATGCCATTATTAATTTCCCGTCAAATCCAAACTCAATATACAATTGATTCAATACAATGCTCACTCATCTAACACTCATTTCTAACCATTCCCGAAGTTACACCACTTAGGGAAATTTTAAAACAACATTTACTATCAAAAAACTAAAATTTTGCTGATGACTGTACTGCAAAAAATTGTTAAAAATAGTTTTATTCAAAGGCGGCGGTTATTCGATGCATATAAGGGTACAAAACAACATTGCTGATGTTATACACATCGATATTTGTCTTGATTAGACGCCGCCCTCGTAATATAACGATTTTAAGGGAAGTTTCAATAGTAAAGTAAGCAAAGTGCAGTACAAAGCCGCTAGATGGCGCCACTGCGGTGAATTAGTTGTTGGGCATTAAGCGTTAGGGTTAAGATAAAATCGTCATTTTGATCGATAAATAAAATGTTAAGAGGGGGAAAATGATTGGAAATAAATTGTAAAACGTACCTCTGATTGCGTTGATGAAGTTATCAGCAACAATGACATTATAACCATCATTTAACATTTCTAAAACAGCATGGCTGCCAACATAACCTGCTCCTCCCGTCACAAAAATCGTCTTTCCTCGTCCAAACATGTCTGAGAAATCTTTCAGAAAGTGAAAACTACCCTAGTTAAATGTCTATCACACTCTTATCTTATCAATCGACATCTACTGACTGTTCCCGACCCAGATATTCAAGTTTACACACCGAATTCGCCGAATTCTGTTGACGTACCAACAGATTTCTACGTACCCGGGTAAACCCCGCCCACCGCAGTTCGATTTCGAACGTAATTCGTTCGTTAGTACTGGGCAGGGTTGAGGCGCGCGTGTTAAGCGCGATGGGGCGTGGTTTGATGGGCGGGGTTTTACCGGGAGGATAAAAAATATTTGTTTTTTGGCGATTTTCGGTGATTGGGTGATGCGGGAGGGATATACGCCCACTTTGATGACGTCAAACTGAATAAAGCGGCCCAAAAGGTGGCTTTCGTCACTAGCACCTGTGTTGAAAGGAATAGTGTGACGTAAATGACGTGATTGGCAGGTTTGAATGACGTCATTGATCAATAGTTGCCATTATTCACACATAATATTTTGTTGTTCAACTTGGAAACAGTGTAAATATTGATTTAAATACAAATGTGTGAGGGCATATATTATATAAAATTCTTGTAATGTTTGGAAAAATGTTGCCATTAATAATACTATGGAAATTTAGTTTGGATTAAATGGAAAAACAGTAATTTTTTTCATATTCTAAAATATGAAATTAATTCATGAAAAATTATTTCAATGATTAAAAAGGATTTCATTCATAAAATTAGTATTCGTTTATTAAAATAGTATTAATTGGATTAGTTTGCATTCATTAAATTTGTTTCCATTTATACAATTACGTTCAATTTATAAAATTAGTTTTCATTCAATTAAATTGTTTTCCATTCATTAAATTGGTTTCCATTCATAAATTATTTTCATTCCATTAAATTATTTTCCATTCATTAAATTGGTTTCCATTCATAAATTATCTTCATTCCATTAAATTGTTTTCCATTGATGAATAAATAAATTAACTTTCATTCATACAATTAGTTTGCATTCATACAATTAATTGACATTCATTAAAGTGTTTTCTATTCATAAATTTTCATTTCATATTTTCATTCCGAAAATTAGTTTTCATTTATGAAATAAAGTTGCATTCATTAAATAGTTTTCCATTTATAAATTATTGTCATTTATAATTACATTGGCTTCCATTCAAAAAATTAGTTTTCATTCATAAATTTGTTTAAATCATGTACAATTATTTCCATTTCCATTCATTCAATTATTATCCTTTTAAAAGCTATTTTCCATTCACAAAAATGTCATTCATATAATTAATTGTCGTTCATAAAATTAGTTCCCATTTATAAATTATGGTCATTCATGATTTTAAGTAATTCTCATTCATTAAATTGGCATTCATAAATAAAACTTATTTTCCATTCGTAAAATTTATTTCCATTCATAAAACTATTTTTCATTCACAAAAATGTTGTTATCATTAATGACATTAGCTTTAATTTATAAAATTAACTTCCCTTTCTAAGACTATATACTTTTTAAAATAAATAAACCAAATAGTAATATATCTGGCCTCATTTTAGTCTGACCATGTAAATAGTGATATAACCTAAACAGATATAAAACACTATAAAAAAGGTGTATAACTCAATTGACAACAATAAAAAATGACATTTCTTCAATTTACGTCATTCTATTGTATTTATTTTAAAAATATTTGTGACAAACAGCTGTTACTATTGTATTGACTTTCATTGTTAACCTAACACTGAAGCAGGATGTGGTATTTATTACAAGTGTAGGTTTTATTTAAACTAAAAACCACTGTAATATGATGCAACATAATTTCTGTTAATATTATTAGTACTAGTATTAAATAATTAAACCAATCAACAGTAATGATTATTATATTTTAGTTTTCATTTTGCACTGGAATTTTGTATCCATCTCCACGTATCAGCACCTATTAATTAGAAATATATTCATTATTATTAGGAATATAATTAGTATTAATTATAATTATTTGTAATAATAATTAGGGTTTTTACACATGTCCAATAGCCCTAGTTTAGCTTTCCATTTTAATTCGTCTGCGGCTAGCGTGACGTCAGCTTGCAAAATGGCGACGTCACCTGCTCTCCGTTCAGTAATATTGTAGGGAATCTATGTGAATAATTTATGGACATTTATGGTAATTTAAGAAGGTTATCAGGATTATATAAGAGTCAAAAACATTAATGACGGAAAAATATGAATTGTAGAAAAATTATTACAGGAAATAATTAAAGGAATAATAAATAAATAAAGAACAAAAACAAAAACAATTTAAGAAAAAGAACATTAATTAAAAGAAAAAACCAAGAAGTTATTAAAGGAAGAAACAAAAACTGAAATGAAGACCAAAAACCAACAAAATAATTACAGAAAAGACAATTAATTAAAGGAATAAACAAAAAATTATTACAAGAAAAAGTAATTAAAAGAAAAATTACGGAAAAAATATTACAGGAAAAACAAAACAACTTAAATAAAACAAAAAATTATTAATAAAAAACAATAAAGCGGAAAAAATATTGAAGGGAAAACATTAAATACATGAAATGAAAAATAATGATAAGAAAAAACAATTATTAAAGAAAAAATATTTAAAGAAAAAATTAATTAAAGGGGAAAAACACAAAATATTAAAAGTAAAATATTAATTATAGGTAATAAAACAAAAATAATTAAAGAAAAACTATAATTAAATAAAAAAATTATTGAAAAAATAATTAAAAATTAATTAAAGAAACAATTGTGAAACAAACAATGAAAGGAATAATAATTACGGAAAATAATAGTTAAAAGGAAAATAAACAACAAAAATTCATTGAAGAGAAAAAATATTTAAAAACAATTAAAAACAAAAAAACAAAATCCAAAGTTTATTACCTTTTTTCCTGATGCAGTTTCAAATGCCGAAATAACTTCAAGCACAGTATGGCCTTGCCCAGTTCCCAAATTATAAACCTGAAATTCATAATTATGACTACTAGCGATAAGTAATTTCTACGTTAACTTTTAAATTATAAGCCTTACTTTATTTCCAGAAAATCCAGCCTCCATTATTTTATTTAATGCTGCCAAATGTCCCACAGCTAAATCCATGACATGAATATAATCCCTTATTCCTTCAATTGTTTAAAATAATATTTATTAATAATTTAATTCACAACCGCGGCAGTAACTTTTATTTTTACCGGTCCCATCTTTCGTGTCGTAATCGTTTCCAAATACTTGAAGTAATTCTCTTTTCCCACTTGCAACTTGGGAAATATATGGCATTAAATTGTTAGGATACCCCAAAGGGTCCTCACCAATTTTTCCGGATTTATGCGCACCGACCGGATTGAAATATCGCAAGATGACAACTTTCCAAGCCTGAATATAATTCAAAATAAATTTATCAAATCACTATTTTAATATATTTTAAATGGGAATAATGAATTAAAAAATAACTGGATCAGATTGGCAGATGTCCTTCAGGATTTCTTCGATGAAATGTTTCGATTTTCCATACGGGTTGGTGCAATTGTGACCGGTTGGGTGTTTTTCATCAAGAGGAAGGTACTCAATATCACCGTACACCATTGCTGAACTTGAAAACACGAAACTTTTGACGCCATTTTCTTTCATAGCCTTTCAAACATGAAATTTGGATCAATTTGACAAGTTTTTCCGTAAAATTTCATATTTATTTCAAATTAAATCAAAATCTGAAGTCGCTTGATTATAGTCTGTGGTATTATCTACAAAATGACTGGTAGCTTTTATTTTTACGATTTTTATTCGATTTTTGCCGTATTTTTATTCAAAAAAGCCCGCCTAAAGTCACGGTGCTGTCCATTTTTCCATCAGGGGTTATGGGACGAACGGAAGAGTCCATTTTTCTATTAGGGTTTATGGGAAGAACGACGCCAACTCCAAACTTCAGAGCGCCGTTGTTTACCATTGCTGCGCAAAATAAATACATTTTGCAATGTGCTCTTTGCCAGAGCGTCATTGGTTTTCCACCCAATGTGGGCGTGGTCGCCGCCATTGCCAAGCAGTCTATTTTTACCGAGATTTTTACCAATTCTTACTACGTTTCTAATAAAATCCAAACGACCTCCAAATAATCCTAATGGAATTAAAAGAGCCCAATAACCCTAATGTAAATGAAAGGGCCCAATGGTCCAAACAAATGGAAAGGACCTAATAATTCAAATTGAAATTGAATCCAAAGAGCCAATGTTTTTCTAATCGGACCTCAAGGGTAAGTTCCCAGTGTAACTTGGTGTAACCCAAAGGACCCAATGGTCTCAGTGTATTCCAAAGGGCCCAATGGTCCCAGTGTAACCCAAAGGGCCCATGGTCCCACTGGAATCCACAGGGCCCAATTGTTTCAATGGAATGGAAAGGAACCAATGGAATTGAAAGGTCCCAATGGGCCCAATGGAATCGAAAGGTAAGGTCCCAGTGGTCTCAATGCATGCAATCGAAAGGGCCCAATGGTGGTTTTTTTAATAAACTTAGTACCCAAAAAAACTATTGGTCAACATTGGTTTGACCTCATTGGTCACATCAAATCAAGCTTGCATGGTGATGGCGGCCAAACTCCGCCCTAAAAGGGGAGGAGTATGCTCATGCGCAGAAGAATGCGCGCACGCCTGCTTATTGGCATCATTTGTATAGTTTCGAAAAAAATAGACTACATTAATAAACAGTAGTGTGCCGGCTAGACCACGCCCATCGCTGGCGATTCATTCGTCGAATTCGAATGACGAGAGCGTAGATTGGTAAGTTATTGTTAAGTAGGCGGGGCGTTACCGGGACGTTAGTGGTGTTCTATTACCTCGAGCAGATTGATCGTTCCGGACACGTTATTTTTGTAATATTCGAGGGGAATTTTCGTCGATTCCCCGACTGCTTTCAACGCTGCAAAATGGATGACACAATCGATCTTGTTCTGAAAAAGGTGAATTTCGTAAGTTTTAACCGTTTTAACGACATTTTGACATCGTTCGGTCAAAAATGAACGAGAATTCGGCATTTTTACTTCGCTGAAAATAGGGGTTAATGTGTGTTTATTTCGCAAATCCGCCTCGTAAAATGTGATTTTCTTGCCGGTAATTTCTTCTAGTTTATTTATACACACAGGTTTGCCGTTGGAATCTACGATGGAAGAGAAATTTGACGTGAGAAAATTGCAAATTTTGAATTTTTGCAATGTGGCAATTTTGGAAATTGCTGATATGGAAATATTTTATTTTTTACCTTTATGTGCGTTTGAAAAATTGTCAGCTACTATTACATTGTATCCATTTTCTAGTAATTCTGCAACGCAGTGACTTCCAACATATCCAGCAGCACCTGTCGCAAATATTGTTGAAGAGGACATTTTATATTTGCCAAACCTTGGCCAAACTGAATATTTTTTATCTTCAGCAAACTTAAATAGTAGTATAGTGTACTACATTTAGTGTTGTTCAATACGTCCAGATGGCGCTTGAATCATAAATTTAATATGATTTTATACACGTGGGATATTGAGTTTACATAAAAATCATTTTACAATATTAATGGCAAATTAATAATTTTACATTTATTGCATTATTGTAGCAGTCTTTATGGTAAATATATGTAAATATTTTTTTCTCACTGAAAACCTTCTTAAACATTGGAAATATATTTTCCCAATTTTGTTTCATATTTTATAAAGATCATCTCGTCTCTAAAATATGGTAAAAGTCATTTTCGTAATGAATTAAATGTGCTCTTTCACTTTGTAATAGGAAATTTGTCTCTAACTAGAGCAGTTTAAAAGTTAATGACGCGATGACCTTTACGGAAATGTCAAAAGTCATAATTTTTGGCTGTATTCGAAAGCGCCATAGCCGCTTATTTGCTCCCATTAACAAAATTATTTAAATATTTGGTGCCGTTAGCATGCTAAAAATGATCAGGCAGGACTTTTTATCCACCCTGTATATGTGTGGCGAATATCAATATTTTGTATTACTTTTCACATGTTAACTTTACTTTCTTTGCTCACTTACGGAAAATGTGAGTTCTATTCTCGAACCTCCAAGATCTTTACTTCCCAATTTGCCATTTATGGCCTTGTTTTTCAACTTTCGATTGATCCTCACTGTCGTCAAGGACCGTATCTTAACTTTTGAATCCAAACCTTTCTCGTGTACCTTTGTTAAGGTTTGAGCACATTAGGAAGATATGTCAGCGTACTATACAATGTGTTCGATATCCAAGGTACGTAGGTGCAGTGATGCAAGAGACTCACTTTTCTCACTGTTAGTCACTTTTTGAAAAAAGTCACTTTTTTGTCACTATTTTTGGTAAATGTCTCTTTTTTTCACTTTTTCTGCCAGGAATAGGTATTTAGTTGGAAATCTATGTTATAAATCTCGGTCAACAAAAATGTGTTCTTCACTACAACATCACCTTCTGTTGCAGAGAAGTGTCTGGCGGTGAAGCTGCCGCCCCTCAGCCACGGATTGCGCATGCGCAGTTGTATCGGTATGCGTGCGTTGTATCGTTGCATGTCGCTGGTTAGAT
>JAQIWR010002513.1:0-10990 GCA_034695945.1 Glomeris hexasticha | reverse complement strand
AATATTTTATAAAGTTTGAACGTTTTTATGGTTTTTACTTTTAATGTCCATACCGCTCGCTAGATGGCGTTACCATCGAAAGATGTCAAAACGATATTCAACCTTAAGTAAAGCAGTTTGTTTTTATCTAAATTGTTACTTTACATGTATTTAGTTTGGCAATTCAACTAATTTACTTACACTTTTTAGAAAAAAATCTGTTTTTAAAGATGAATTGACAGTTTTGAAAGTTACCCTGAAAATTAACCAAAGCAAAGTAAAACAGTTGAATATAAGAAGTGTTGAAACGGAATCTTTTTAGAAATTAGTAAAAAAAAGTTATTAGCTTTCAAAGTTCTGCATTTTCATGTTTGCGTTACGTCACACAATGCGTTTGACGTCAGCAAGTCCTCTTAAAGCTCAACTTTGAGTGCTAATAACTTTTTTAAAATAATTCCTACGAAGTTGAATTTTTTAGAGTATTGAAATCATGATGGATACTGTATGTTGATAAAACTTCTCCGTGCTGGTGAACCTGTCTATGGTGGAAATTGCCATTTGCTGTTCCACTGTAGACAGATGTAGTTTTATTATGTTATTTTGTTGGCCTGGGGGCGGAGCTTAAATATGTTTGATAGAGTATATGGGGAAATGGCAACAATAAATAAATGGTTGTGAGATTAGGAGATTTGTTTAGGAGTGCGCTCACCTGAGTCGGAAGTGCGCCATTTTCTTCCTCCTTTTGTATATATAGTTTTGCAGGAGGTAAAAGGGTTGATCGGAAACACTGAAATCAAGTGAGTAGGAAAAAAATGCCAAAATCGTGCTCAGAATACGATTATCAGTGTGTTGCATGTTGTTGTTAGCCTTTTCCGCATCTTGCTACCGTTTCAAACAACTCCAAACATCTTCCTTGTCATCATTTCAAAGGTGGGCGGATCCAATATATACCCTTTTATTATCATTATATACTTAATATCCTGCCCACCAACAACATAAATACTGTGTAATGTAGTTTTCCCAATTCTACTGCGCATGCTCGGTGTGTCGCAGCGCCCTCTGCCGGTGTCTAAAGCAGCGGCAACACTCCGAAATGTAACAACAATAGATTTTGTGTTCTCATATTGTAATATGTATTAAAATTATTAATGCAATATTTTTGAATTTATTATTGAAAGTAAAACCTGTCTATGGTTGAATCTCATGGGACTAGATAAAATGTCCACCATAGACAGGTTTTCCCAGCATAGAGAGGTTTTTAAAAATATTTAGCGTGCAGTCAATGGTCCCAAAAAAAGTCAAAATTTCCATCATATACAGGTTTCCAGCATAGACTGTTTCCAGCATAGACAGTTTCCACTATAGACAGGTTTTCAGCGTAGACAGTTTCCACCATAAACAGGTTTCCATCATAGACAGTTTCCATCATAGACAGGTTTAACTGTAATATTTTTTTGGTTTGTTTTTAACAATCCTCTCTATTATGGATAAACCTGTCTATGGTGGAACCTGTCTATGGTTTTAAAATTAGACTGTTGGACCATTAGCAGCACGATTTATGTTTTAGAAACCTCTTATGAATAGAAAACCTGTCAATGGTGGAAAAACTAGACTTTGTTAGGCTATTAACAGCATTATTCATGTTTTAGAAAAAGCTGTTATGATTGTAAAACCTGTCTATGGTGGAAACTTATGTATGGTGGGAAAATTGACTTTTTGTTGGACCTAACAGCATGATTTAGTTTGTTTTTTTTTTAAATGGAAAATGGAAAACCCTGTTTATGGAGGAAATTTAGTTTTGCAAGATTTATGCTCTTAAAACCTTTCTATAATGGAAAACTTGTCCCTTGAGATTCCACCATATAAAGGAAAGAAAGAAGACAGTACAAATTTCAGAATTGGCAATTGAAAGCCAGCAGTGGGCCACTGTTCCATAACACACATCAGTAAGTTAATTTCTGCATCGCGTTAGGATGATGCTATGCGCGATTTGAAATGATCGTCCAGAAGCAGAAGCGCCATGATGCCATTTTTACCAGAGTGTCATGGCCGCCAGGCACTCCGGGTTCAGTAAACTGCCAACTCCGACGAATGCGAATGCGGCTTACAGAAATGTATAAAATTACAAGTAGCCCGAGTGATAATGGCTACTTTTGGGCCGAATTTCTTTATGTGCACTGAGAAAGAATGGAAGCAGTGCAAAAAGTACGTAATCATACAGGGAGGGTTTGAGTAAAAAAATAGATTGCCAGTCGCATAATGGGATGGATGTCGAAGAGAGTTGGATGCGCGACAGCCAATGGAATCTCTCGCTTTGATTTTTTGCACGTATCGCATGAGGAGTTGGGAGAAGAATCGGAGGAGGAGGAGGAGGAGGAAGAAAGTGGGAGGCGTGATCTTGTCAAAAAGAGTGAGAAAAAAGCAGATGTAATAGCAAAAATTATTGCAGCGGAGGAATTCTCGGTTCGCGGTTTTGTTGTGGGAGTTACTTGCTTTCGTGGGTTCGTCGTTCCCGTATCGCAAAGAAAACACGGTACACTGCGAACGGCGAATCATTTCGACTGAGCAATGCTGAGTCAGATTTGGCATTCGCCGGAAACCGATGGGGTTAAGACCCCCCTTGCTTATATCCGCAAAGATTCCCTCAAATTCGGCTTCGACGTGTGCGAAACGCTGACGAATGGCTTTCTTGTCGTCCCACGGTGTTGTTACCTGTCTCACGATGTGCGGAAACGCAGAATCTAAAGATTCACGTGCGAAAATCTGGTGAAAATAGGAGAAAATACGTTTTGCGAGTCCGTTGGCTGAAGCGCCGTGGGCATTATTGGACGTGAGCGTAATGGCCGCCGGCGCTCCGGCTAAAGTCTCGTCATTGTCTGAAATCGTGATAGCGTCTCGAGTTTTCATCCGATCATGATGAGGTTTTTTGCTGCTAACAAATCACAGTGTGGGCTATGTGTTTCACAAGCTCATTAGTGAAAACGTGAGACGGAAATTAGCGATCTCACGGAATCCCATTCGCACATTCGTTCGAATCGCAATGTCAACTTGTCGCTTTTTTGCGTGCTGTCACCGTGCTACTCGTCCCACTCGTCCCACGCAACGCACCAATTTTCCCTCCACTTTTTTCTTCCTCTTTCCATTATTATTACTTTCCCTTTCCAGCAGCAACCCATTAAGAACCGGAAAGAATTTCTCTTCAAACTTTTCCCTGGTTAAACAGTTTTCCAGCTTCGGGTCAACAGCCGCATATGTATATGTATATGGTAACGAGTAATTTGTTGGCTTTGCATGTACTGCATATATGAGCAACAAAAAACTTGTCTCTAAACTTTTGACCACAGGTATAATAACAATAGTGAAATTGTAAATCGAATTCATTTCCTGCCCTGGGAAAGTTATAAATCTTGATATATGGAGGTGGAAAAAAAATGAAGTCACGTCTTCAATTAATGTTTATTGCACGGGTCATGCAGAGCTGCTTGCAAATTGCAAATCTGTTCAATGTAACACTATAATTTTATTTGCTTTCCCTTTGTAAGTTGTCCCGCTATACAGGCACCGTATCCTGTCATTGGTTGTTATATAGTTTTATTGTGACTTTTTTACAGCTCCGGTTGGTGGTGAAGATGGCAGCCATGAAGGTTAGTTGGAAATGTTTTCAAAAATGTATTATTTATAACAGTTGCATATGTAAGTAAGTAACAAGGTTTTTGGCTTCTACGTAGGAGGGTGTTACCACATGCTAGAATATTACAATCACGGTGACCAGATCCGAACCAGTGAACCGTGTTTGAACTGCACGTGTAACAACAATACCTTGAGATGTTTCCTCAAGACCTGCCCTTACACCAAGCCCATTGGTCTGGATTGCATAGTGGAAAGATCAGAAAATGTCTGCTGTCCTACCATTCGTTGTCCGCAAGGTAAGAATCACCTATCTACCGCGGTACATAATTTATAGATGCTCCCCGTCTCATTTACGGCGGAGTGAAAGTTGAATTATGTGACAAATTGAACTGACATTTTGAATGTCTTTTATGCTCGACCCCTAATCACATGTAAAAAGAAATAGCAATCCTAAAAGGTGAATCATGGTATACATTTGCAATTCAGCGTAATAGCGGGTTCATGGCCTATTGCGGTTACCCGCTGATCGAGGGGAATTTGGAAAGTGTGACATCATTTATGAAAGGTCCCTAACCTACCTGTAACAAAGACAGGAGCATGACTGTTGCATTAGGACAGGATGCTATGATCCTGCTTAATTGGCTGCTTTCGGTTACGAAGAACAGCAGCAACACCTCATCTCATTCGTCCGGCCTTCACGCTCCAACTCCGTACAATTATTCCACTTTTTACCCTGTAATCTATCAAAAAATACTTGGTTTTGAGTAAGTAACGGTGCCAACCGGTGCAATCGCTCTGGATCGATTGCAACCGAGTAACATCATCGCGCCAAACAGCATGCGTAAAAGCAGTTCATGAATTTTAACGCATACCCCCTGTACATTCTTTTAAAAAAAAACATTATTTTACTGCTTTCAAATTCAATATGTGCACCTATCAGTACTGTTTCTACAATAAATCCTCATTATATCCTCTGGAAGTGCAAAACATCGCTTATGGATCGCGTATTTGAATTCCCCGATAAAAACTGCCCCAGAAAATGTAATTTTATATTTTCATAATGCGAAAAGATACTTCAGAAATGTGGATTTTGCATGGAAAGCCGGAGCGTCGTAGCGACGGCGGCCATTCCCATCATGCAATGCGGCTTGCGCCAAAGTGATCGTAGAGCGTCGCCGCTGGTGCCAAACCGCAGATTGGGACGATACGAATGCAATTTCGTACTTGAATAGGAAGTTTTAACTGTTGGTTGTGTGTGAAATGTAATTTAATTTCGCTGAGAAGCGTTCTGCGTTGTGCACGCTCAACCATTTCGATAGTTGTCCACTGAACGATTCGCGTAATATGTTGACTCATTGCCTGTTTTCATGGGTGGCTTCGGGGAGACGGTCACCGTCAAGCTCTCTCGGATACCCGGTATGTTGTGGCCCACCCTGCAACAACATTTTGTGGACTTTTTAGTGGTTTTTCCTCCAAAAAGTGAACTTGTTGAAACCGTTAAAACAGTGATCTTTTGTGCTTTTCCACATTGAGTCGACCTACAACATTTTTCTTTTCTTCATTTCTCTCTCTCTCTCTCTTTCATTCCCTTCAATGCTGTTCGTTTTTGTGTTTCAAGTGTCTTTTTTTCCATTACTTACATATGTTTTGCAATGATGCTGGGGTCAACGAGTTGAGACAGGGTCCACACTTTGAATTTAAAAGATTTGCACTTGTGGCCGCCCATTGCATACCAAAAATGGCATTCTGGATCCTGTTATTAATTATTTATTTTGCACCTCGAGCCACAAAACTTTTCTCTCACTTTCCACTCTCTATCCTCTTCTTCTTCTTCTCTTTCTCTTCCTCATTCTCAATACTCTTGACCTGAAGTGACCGCAACTACAAATAATTCTTTGCATGCAACTACTATTTTTTCCCCCCATTGAAATCAATGTGAACCGCTCTGTAATTAATCCAATTTGGAAATTCTGCTTCTTTCTCTGCTTTGTGCATTTCTATGTGTTACAGTCAACTCCCCTTCAGTCAACTTTCTCTATCAATGAACAGAAAAATTTACTGCAACATTCATTGTACAGGATAACACATGGAATTCAATTACGCGAAAGTTTTTAAATAAAATACAAAACTTTATGCAGGAAAATTTCTGCATGAAATGTTTGACAGGGAACTTTTTTCATGCATGATTAATTCGTCTGCACAATATTGTCTGCAATATTTTGTGCAGGAAATAAAATGATACAACTTTTGGGAACATTTTTGTAAATATTTTCTGCATAATTTTTAATTTTTTGAAACGGTTTTGCTGCAAAACACAAATGTTTAATTCAAAAATAAATTACATTGTTTAATAATAATTGTTTAATAATGGCTAATGTTGAGCAATTTTGTCTGTAAAAATGAAAGAGTGTAATCATCCAAAAAGTAAGTTCATTGGACTTGTCACTCTTTTCCAACCCTATTGTATACTGCTGTTGTAAATTTATACAGCTAGTTTATATAGGCAACATGATCTCGCTTTTGAAATATAATTTAGTTTCATAAAAGTCTAATGTGAAAAACAACATTTTTTAAATATCTATTCTAACCCACCATAAAATGACTTTCGGTATTATTAAATTAATAAGAAACATGTTTTCAAACCTTCCAAAAAAAGATGGAAAAGTAATTAACATGTTCATGCATAAATTACAAATTGTTCTAAGATTCTAGGAATTTAAATAATCATATATTGAAATTAACAATATAGGATTTGTAAGTGTTGCTAAAACTTATGCAGTGAAGCCTGGCAATGGTGGAAACCTGTGTATTGTGGAATATTTTGCTTTTGTTGTTGAAAAATTCACATTATGATTGATGTTTTTTTGTTTTGTTTTTAAATCTCTATTCCGCAAAAACCTGCATATGATGGAAAGTTTTCTGGTATTTTGTGATTCCATCATAGACAGGTTTCACTGTATATAACACATTTTAACAATCAATTGCTTTTTGAAATTTCTAGAATCATTTAAATAAACATTTTACATGATTATGATTGCAAATGGGTTTTAAATATACACTGGAACCTATCTATGGTGGAATCTGAACTTTCCACCATAGACAGGTTTCACTGTATAATATAGCATATAACTATCTGCAACTGTTATGTTTTATATTATGTTCAAACTTGTACTGTATTTAGGGTTTGTCCACATTTTAAGGAAATGAAAATTGTGCATAAATAATGTGAAGCTTTGGAATGTTAAAAATGAATAAATTGAAACTAACGAATGACAATATGAATAATATATGAAACTGTGATTTGCCAATTTCCAGTTCCTGTCATGATCCCTGCATCGGAACAACCGCAGACAATCGAGCACTTTACGGAGAGCCCCGAAGAAGAAGAAGAAGACTACGAATCCGAAGGTGCATTTAATAATATAATAATAATAATAAATATGTTCTTGGAAGTTTTCCTCTTCCGCATTTTCCAACAAGTTGGCATTTAAAAATGTAAAAATGTAAAAGACTGGTCTGCGGAGAGCGAAGAGAGTGCGCTGAACCTTCTTTTCATACGTAACTCTTTGCGCTGAACGTGTTGTCAGAAAACAATTATTTCGTCTGCAGGTTTTGTAATTGTCTGTTCCCAACTTGAAGTGAACTCTGAGAAATGCATTTTGTAACCATTTCATGTTGCAAAACGTCTTTGTGCCCTCTGCTTTTGTGAAGAGGCCGTTCGCGGCTTCACGGTTCACGGCGCAAAACTTTCCGCAACTCGCCAACCACGATCGCTATTCAACTTCACTTCATCTTACCTGATGTTTTATTACTCTTTTCAGGTTGTGTGTTCGAAGGGGTGCATTACACGGATGGGGCCCAGGTACCTTCGTCTTCGCGACAACCTTGCGAGTTGTGCTACTGCATCAGGAACCGTACGGCCTGCGTCTTCCAGGACTGCATACTCAATGTTTCAGGATGCAGTCCTCAGTTCAAACCTGGCGTTTGCTGCCCTGCCAGCTACAATTGTGGTATTTTACCTCATTCCTTACTTTCCCTTAACTTACCGCGTAGAAATTTACGCGGCGACAAAAATCCCAACGCGCGCGCGCGTGCGTGGCAAACTTATGAAATGTTAGAATTCAGTCAACATGGTTCGTACCACTCAGGGAAACCTTGAAAACCTGGAAAACTCGGTGATTTAGATTTTATTTACAAACTAAGGGAATTTGGTAATTTTTGCCGTAACCTGGAAAACTCAGGGAAACTGATATAAATACACGTATATGTAATATGCAATTTGAAAGTGTAACTGTGTTTTAAATTACAATTATTATTTAGAAAATGGTTGTAATAATAATACTAGCTTAACCTGCTTTGAATATGATCTGGGAATTGTGCCTAAGCACTCTGGAAAACCTGGAAAAATCAGGGAAAGTGGTACACATGCTTGAAACATTGTTATCACATTTCTAAGAGATGTTTGTTAGTTACTTTGACAGTGTTGGTAAAGTGTAAGTAACTAAAAAAATAGTTAAGAAGTATTTTGAATAGTTAAAATTAGAAAATTATGCTTATTAAAGGTAGGTACCATTCACCTTTAAGGTGTTATATTTAACCAAGTAGAGTTAACATTGTATGTAATATATACTTTAATAGCAATTTTAAATTATTATCTATGATTCACACTTTTATAGTTAATTGTTTGGAGCAAAATTTGTTCGAGTCAACTTTTTGAAACTATTCATCTATAGAAAATATGTGAACTCCAATGTTATCTATACTCTATCCAGAGTTTAGTTGATAAAAAACGACCCGCCTCCGCCCCGCCTCTCTTTTAAGGAAGACATAGTTATTGGTTTTTGGCCAGCTGTGGGCGGTGCCCTAATCTCATTAGCCACACACAAACCAATAACAACTTGGGTCTTAAAAGAGGCGGGTTGGAGGCGGGGCGTTTTTTATCAACTAAACTCTGGATAGAGTATACACCTGGAATTTCCATGATTTAGTGTGTTGCTTTTTAATTGTTTGGGGACAGAATCAATCTTTTTCATGTGTATTGCATTGAAATAAAATCACATTTGGTAGCATTTTTTGATGTGCGCGTACTACTTATGCACCGTAAATTTTGGGAATTATTCTGCCTCCATGAAAATAATTGTAAGTAATTCTATGCATAATACTACAAAATGTTAAATTTTTTTTCAGACGATCAAAGCCCAACTACAACAACAACGACAACAGTGAAACCTTCCGAAGGTACGTACGGCAGTGAGAATTTAACGTAACGAAACATCGTACGGCACGCGTGTAAGATGAAATATATAAATTGTCGTATGATTGCTTGTCAGTTTGCTTGTTCGAGGGAGTTTCCTATGAAAATGGAGCCACGATTCCTTCATCGAACAAATGTCAAAACTGCTACTGCCTTCGCGGAAGTGTTACTTGCGCGGTTCACGATTGCACGCCGCCTTCCAAAGACTGCGTGGCTGTGGCCAGCACGGAAGACAGTTGCTGTCCCCAGAAATATGACTGCCGTAAGTGTCTTTTAATTCAGTTTCAACCCTGTTACTCGTGAATACCAGCTGTTCACTATAATACAGGGTGTCTACTGATCCTGGAAATTCAGGAAATCCTGGAATTATACTGGAATTTTGAAATGAAAGTTTAGTAGACACTCTGTAATAGGCAGCCTGTTCAGACAAACAAGCTGTTATAACGAGGGCTGACTGTAATTAAGTTTACAGTTTATAAGTTATACTTTTACGCGTGCACTCTTTCGCGTGTAGTTTCACGTAAACTTTTACGTGACCTTTTACGCGACAATACGAATACTATAATGAATTTGTTATTAATTGCAGCTTCCAAGACGAACGCTACACATTCAGTTGCAGGAGAATCTCCTGTTCCTCCTCAAGAGAAAGAGGGAATAGATGAAACGGCCACAATTGTCGGATTGGGTCTTCCGATCGCAGACACGGCAATCTCAACGAACGCATCATCGGAAGAGTCCGGAACAACGAATAGACCCGCAACCATCACCCACCACATAGTTGCATCCCACATACCCGTATTTGTCGTCTCGGAAGCCGCGGCCACAACCCCGCAAGTTTCCCCCGAAGATCCTGACGAAGACCCGAAAGTCGAAACCGAAGAGAAGGAAGACGGAGTGACTGCCGAAACGATTGCATATACCACAACGCCCAAGAAACAACCAGAACCGGAAGAAACTACCGCTCATCAACAACCTGTACTAGATTACACCATAGTGGCGGAAGATGTTCCGGAGGTCCCTGGAACAGCGGTTCCCTCCGTGGACACCCAGGAATCACGAGAACCATCCGATGTCACCCAAGATCTGGAAACTCAGACCAAAGCTCAAGATCCAACGTTAATCCTAACTACAACCTCCATTTTGGAAACTGAAACAGCTGATGATCGTAAGGACACGACGCTGTATCCTGAACCCGAAGTAGCGAAGACGGAAGCCGTCTTCGTCACGGAAGAACCTTCGGTGACCGAGAGCCACAAAACAACTCCTTCAATTGAAACAAGTATTTATTATAATAATATCATTATTATTTAAGTAAATGTAATAAAGTTGTAGAATTAAAATATTGTTTTGTATCTAAACAGAAACAACTTCCGGCATCTTGGAACCGCAAACTGAACCGCAAACTGCACCGAAAGAACCCGAAGGCACGCCGGCACTTCCTCGCGAGGATCAAACAGAAGCGACTCCTCAAGTGGACACTGACAAACCGGAAGTGATAGTAACAGAGGGCCCTGTTGAACCATTTGTACCGGTAACAGAAGAGGATTTTGTTCCCGGAGAAGGTTTGCGAATTTTACGCGTGTCGTCGTTCGTTCAAAGTACTATACAGATGTGGATCATTTGGGATTTTGTTGTACCTTGTAGGAGATTGTCTTCAGGATGGTATTACGTATAAGAGCCATTACTCGATGCCCAGTGCTGACCCGTGCAAAGTTAACTGCACGTGCCAAAGCAGCCTGATGGTTTGCGAGAAAGTCATCTGCGGTAACGTGTTGGATCAACACGCTAATGACAGTTGCGTGCAGATCTACGATGAAGGTTCCTGTTGCCCGAGATATATTTGTGGTGAGAAATATCATAAATTGAATTTGTTTCAGGTTGTTCGAATCGAGAACAGTTGGTTTGCCACACAGTGAAAAATATGGTTTTTGGAATCTATGGTATTGTTAATTGTTTAAAGTAATATGTACAACATACAATTCGTTGGTTAATTGGCAATATTTGCTTGTTGATATGCAATAATGTCACACTGTACATGTACATTACTATTACCAAGAGTGGATGAAGGTAGGAGAGTATCCAACGCCCCACAGACCACATGGTATGAACATAGATCTGCTTGTAGCG
>JAQIWR010002512.1:0-10994 GCA_034695945.1 Glomeris hexasticha | reverse complement strand
TGCTTTCTTCATGACTTTTCTGCAAGTAGTTTAAGTTTCAGGGTACCTTACAAAACCGTGTCAGTTCACCTTTAAAAACCAAACTACATTTTCAGGGTTGATATATGTAGACTTATTACAAATTAACATTTCACGAGCCTAATAAATTGTGCACAAATTGAAACAGGAAGGAGGTGAACTTTTCCCAGCTGATGAAAATGGACACTGGATCGGTTCAGATGTTGACTACGTTGAAACTTGGAAAGCAATGGAAGAAGTTCAGAAAAATGGTCAGACAAAATCAATAGGAATTTCAAATTTCAACACCGAACAGATCAAACGTATCTTGGAAATTGCTGAAATCAAACCAGCAACTAACCAGGTATACACATACATCATTCCTCGATTACATATCATGTGATTTGGTATAGTTTTTCATACAGTTTTCATCAATAATGTTTGATAGGTTGAGTGTCATCCTTACCTGCAACAAAAGAAATTGCACAAATTTTGCAAGGAACATGGAATCACCATCACCGCGTACAGTCCATTCGGATCTCCTGACAGGCCTTGGTTAGATTGATACTTTATAAACATTAAAACATATGTTATAGAGTTGTTACATGTATTGTTTGGATTTGTTTTAGGGCCAAATCTGATGATCCGAGTATTTTGACCGATCCGGTCATCAAAACCATCGCGATGCAACACAAGAAGTCTGTGGCTCAGGTTGTTACATTAAATTGTCTGAATTTACATATTTTGTGGGTCATTTATAGGTTAATACATGTTTATTTTAATAATAATAATGTAGGTTGTGCTGCGTTTTATAATCCAAAATGGGATGATTGTGATTCCAAAAAGTGTTACGAAAGCTCGTATCGAGGAAAATTTCAACGTAATATATACTAAAGTCTCTTCACTTCACACAATTATACACTGCACTATAGTAATTAATATTTGTTTATAATTCAATTCAGGTTTTTGACTTCACTTTGAGTGATGAAGATGTTAAACTTCTTGAAAGTTTGGACAGACACTACAGAGCTTTACCAATGGGAGAGTAAGAAAATGATTCCACGCTTGTTTGATTAACTGTTACAAGTTGTTGGAATTGACTGGTTTACAATTTAATTTTCAGGTGCAAGACCCACAAATATTATCCTTTTGACATCCCATTTTAATTGTTTGCATTCTACGGGATGCCTATAATGGGATTTAATCTCAAGGATGGGTTGATCGAAATAAGAGTCGTTACTGCAATTCTATTATTTTAATTCTACAAATTATTTTTGTCATATGAAACGAGAGCAAAATGTGCAAACATATGCAAATGGCAGCTCACGAATTTAACAATCAATCAGCTTTAGTTATTAATCCAACGCAATATATATTATTGTGCACAACTTTACATTTTCTAGCTCAGAGATAATGATGTGTTACATATATACTTGTTATCTCTTTGGAAGTTTTTGATGAGGAAATACAAAGTGTGTTACTATTTTTGTCTGTCTAATCTTTTATTTCCGCGTACAAAGTTTCCATGGACTGGAGATTACTGTCCCGGAAATCCTGGGATTTTATTTAGCCCTTTAAATCTCGGAAATATACTGGAATTGTTTTTGAAATGCCGGAAAATTTACAAATTCAAAATGTCAACCAATGTGTCAACTCCGTTATCATACATTCACCAATTGTGCGTGCAGATCAATAAGCCGGGTCTTTATTAGAAGCCTGGTCTGAAAATCCAGAATGTGAATAGAAGCCGAGTCTCTATTAGAAGCCTGGTCTGAAAATCCAGAATGTGAATAGAAGCCTAGTTTCTATTAGAAGCCTGGTCTGGAGATGGAAACTTTGAATAGAAGCCTGTTCCTGTCTGAAAATCTAAAATGTGAATAGAAGCATGTCTCTAATAGAAGCCGGGTCTCAATCAGAAGCCTGGTCTGGAAATGCAAACGTTTAATAGAAGCCTGTGCTAACCTTAGCCGGGTTTCTTTTAAAGCCTGGTCTGACAATGCATGTCAAAAGAAGCTGGTCTCTAATAGTAGCAGGGTATCTATTAGAAGCCTGGTCTGAAAATGCAAAAGAAGCCAGTATTTATTACAATCCTGGTCTCAGAATGAAAACTTTTAATAGAAGCCTGGTCTGAAAATCCAAAATGTGAATAGAATCCGGTCTCTAATAGAAGCCTCTAATGGAAGTCAACTCACACTAATTTATTGATATAATCGATTAATTTGACCATTTATGGAAATCAAATTTATTACACAGTTTCTTTTCAATATTCATTATTTCCTGGATAATATTACAAAATCTTTAATTTCAGAAATTAAACCGTATTTTAGTTTTTCATCGAAGAAAGACGACAGGTAAATTTAATCGATCTACTATCTCTTAACGTGTTTGCGTATATATAACTGAGTTTATCTACTTTTACGAAATAATGTAAACATACTACCAGATAGTAAGTAACTCTTGGTAATATGTACTTCAAAAGTTATAACCCAATTCAAACCCTATCATTCGGTCCTGAGAGAATCTAGTGATGTCGCGCCAAGTTCCCGTAATTAAACTCCAGGAAGGAGTGAACATTCCTATCCTGGGATTAGGAACATGGAAGGTATACTTTTACAATTTATTCTACAAGAATTATTGCAATATATATTATTGAAAATCAAGTTTATTACTTATTAAGATTACAATTTAATTGGTAATTTGTGAATGCATGGAATTGATATATGGGTAATTTGAATAATAATTAAGATATTGTGTTAATTTGAATTCATGTAGTCCAAGCCAAATGAAGTGAAACAAGCTGTCAAAGATGCAATAAATGCTGGATACAGACATTTTGATTGTGCACATATTTATGAAAATCACCAAGAAGTTGGCGAAGCAATCAAGGAATCAATCGCGGAAGGGAAAATAAAACGAGAAGACCTTTTCATCACCAGCAAAGTATATTGCGACCTAATAACGTGCTTTATTCTGCTATTGCTTGCAGTTAAATATGTGTAAACATGTATTTTTGCAACAGGTTTGGAACACATTTCACTCGAAGGAACGCGTTCATGAAAACACCAAAATAATACTTGCTGATTTAGGACTGACTTACCTCGATCTACTCTTGATCCATTTTCCAATATCACTTCAAGTTCATAACACTGTTTTTGCCTTATTCTTATCAATAAAATGTCATTTGAGTTCACATAATGTGTTAAAATTGTCTTATTTGCTGTATATGTAGGAAGGAGGTGGTTTGGCACCAAAAGATGAAGCCGGAAAACCATTATTCTCAGATGTTGACTATGTGGAAACTTGGAAGGCATTGGAGGAACTTTATAAAAAGGGACTGACACGTTCAATTGGGATTTCAAATTTCAACAGTGAACAGATCAAAAGAGTTTTAGCTGTTGCTGAAATTAAACCGGTTACTAACCAGGTAATAGCGAAGTAAAATCACGGGGAACGTGTTGTAATTTGTTATAATTTCTATAATTTGTTACATTTGTGTATAGATTGAATGTCATCCTTACCTTCAGCAAAAGAATTTGCATAGATTCTGTAAAGAACATGGCATAACGATCACCGCGTACAGCCCATTTGGATCACCCGACAGGCCGTGGTAACTTTTCGACACTCAAATCTGGACAAATTTTTGTTTCTGTCATGTATTAGTAGTTTAATAAACTTATTTTTCAGGGCAAAACCAGATGATCCTGACATTTTGTCAGACCCAGTATTAAAATCAATTGCAGAAAAATTTGGAAAGTCCGTTGCGCAGGTCACTTGCGAAATATATTAATAATTATTATCACAAAAATACTGCAGTTTGTTCCATAATCAAAACTGCTGTTTTGTGTATTTTTATGAATGAAAAGTGCAGTTTTATGGGACACACTGCAGTATGTTTGTATAAAGGGATTTTTATACATGATACATATTGTTACAGGTTGTGCTTCGTTTTATCATCCAAAATGAAATGATTGTTATCCCAAAGAGTGTGACAAAGTCACGAATTGAAGAAAATTTCAATGTAATTTTAATTACATTTTTATACTAATATATGTTGGTTGATAGATTATAATGTTATTATAATAATAATAATTTACTTTCAAGGTGTTTGACTTCACGCTGAGCAATGAAGATATGAAACGTATCGAGGCATTGGACAGAAATTACCGATGTGTGAAAGTAGACATGTGAGAAATTTATTATTATAAATATATGCCCATAATTAGTTTTATTAATATTTAATTTATGGATTGAAATTAAATGAAATTTTCAGGTACAAGGACAGCAAATATTACCCTTTCAATATACCATTTTAATTCTGCATTCTGCATAGTGAACATTGAAAGAAATGCATGGAAATATAATACATGGATTATAGCAATATTAGTGGTGATATTATAGAGACAATTTAATAAAAATTGATATCTTGCGTTAAAGAAATAAAAATTCGCATACACGACACATGTATTTATTTTCATTTAAATAAGGCTGGGATATACATAATTATAATTGTGAATTGCCACGTCAACTTTAGATGTGATTACATCGGATTACATGCACGTGGGCAGCAGGAACAAAGCATTTGCGATGCAGCGCCATCTCGCGGTATTCGATGAAGCCTCAACGGTTCCTCCACAAAATTGGGTTTCTTGGGCCTAAAACCCAAATTTCCTGTATAAATTTATAGGGTCTTGTGAATAGAAGCAATCGGGGTACATAAATCAGAAGAATTGGCGTGGAAATTACAGGAGATAATAAAAGTACTATATTTTGTACTTGATCGAGCGATAATTGGCAATCCTGTCACTCCCTCCCACTCACTCCAAATTTTCCATTCGAATCCGAAGTTCAAGCTGGTCAAGAACTGCGAGTTTTCCGCACATTTTCACCTTGTTTTCACGAGATGGCTGTTCCGAAATTGAAGCTGAACAGTGGATTTGAAGTGCCAGTAATCGGTTTGGGAACATGGAAGGTGCCGATGTGCTTTTAAATTGATCCAAAACGAATTTTAATATCTATAATAATTGTGTTTGTTTTAATGACGCAGTCGCCATCCGATGTAATCCGAAAAGCTGTTTTGGATGCAATCGATGTAGGGTATCGACATATTGATTGCGCTCTCGTTTATCAAAATGAGAAAGCCATTGGAGGAGCTCTGAAAGAAGCATTTGAGTCGGGAAAAGTCACTCGTCAAGATTTGTTCATAACGAGCAAAGTAATTTTTTTGATACTACTCAAAAATAATTAAAAAACTCAAGGTCATAATACATCAATTTCCCAATTCATCTGAAAATTAACTCGCTTTTTGTACAACCTTGAAAGTAAATTTAATCTCGGTATTTATTTACTTATTAAAATTAATTTGTGTAACATAATATTGTTTAGATTATTTTAATTACTAGACAAGTATTAATAACAACTGGTTGTATATAATAAATATCCTGTTCATGTTGCGAGAAATTACTTAATCCAATAATTTCATAATTTGTTTTAGCTGTGGAACACTTTCCATTCAAAAGAAAGGGTTGCTCAATGTCTGGAAAAAACATTGACCGATCTTGGTCTGGATTATTTGGATCTTTATTTGATCCACTGGCCAATGGGATATGAGGAAGTTGACGACACTTTGTTTCCAAAAAATGACAAAGACCAAATTATCCCATCTGAAGTTGACTTCGTTGAAAGCTGGAAAGCGATGGAACAATTGGTAAAAAAGGGGTTGGTAAGGTCTATTGGACTTTCCAATCACAACAGCGAACAGATAAGCCGTATACTGGCCGAAGGTGAAATCAAACCCGCTATGCTTCAGGTATATATTTAATTATATTTAATTACTGACTATTCATTTTTAATGAAGAATATATTTGATTATATTGAAATAATTGCAGGTTGAATGTCATCTGTACCTTCAGCAAAACGAGTTGTTTAAGTTTTGCAAGGAAAAGGGCATCGCGGTGACCGCGTACAGTCCGTTAGGTTCTCCCGATCGTCCGTGGTACATAACATATGTATTATACTACACCAGACTCTTCATAATCCAGCCATTCATTGCACACAGGGTACCGGATTATTGAGATTATAATTAAATTTAATGGTATAGAGTGTATGGAAAGGGTTCATTAAATTTAATAAACACAAATATGACAGGAACATAAACTTACTGTGCAGTTTAAACGTTGACACAACGTTGCGTTTTGGTTGGTTAAGTTGAATTCTGTTCATCAACGCTTATATGGTATTTATGTTGGGTTTCCAATGCTGAGTAAACGTTTTGGAATTGCTGAACACGACCATGTTGTGGTGGATTCAACGAATAAACAACCAAAACAACGCTGTATGACGGTTTACAAAACGTTTAATCAATGGAAAATTTGGTTGTGCTGGTTGAAGAATTGGACGATAATTCAACAGCTGGTGATTTAAAAAAAAGCATCCAATAAACACTGAATGAAAGGTTGCAACGGCCCATTTTTTATGGCGCCAATCGCTTAAATTGCGCACATTGCAAAAAATCACACAAGGTTGCCATGGCAACTACCCGATCAACACCGATTGATCAAGGAATCGCGCTCGCAGTCGCAAGCGCACCGATTAATCGAAGTACCGGCGAGCGTCATCCGGATAAAACCGGTTCCAGTAGGCGTCGCTCGCCGGTACAAGAGGCGTGGTGACGGAAGATTGGCAGTTGAGGTCCGCGAGTGAGCTCGCGAGGACCCTCCTCACTGCCAACCTCCCAGCCGGGGCGACCAATCAGAGCGTGCAATGGCTGCTCTTGGTCACTTTTCAGCCTTGGTCGAGGAACTCCCAAGCTTAGTGTCTTTTTGTTGATTTGGCGATTTCCAACCTCAGCTTCGGCTGAGAGACTGGGAAATCGCCACTACATCAAAGGGCTATCTAAATTCACCTGGAGTGGAAGATTGATAGCCAGGGCGTTTATTGAGTGCAACAAGCATAATTAAGTGCAGTTTGTATTATATTGTTGCTAACTGGGATTCGGACCATCCCAGAGTCCAATAAATAGCAGTTTCGTCATTCGACTCATTCTTGTACATCCGACCCTAGACCGGATCGTTACATGTTCTAATTTAGAAATAGTTTCAGTAATGTGCTATATAATTCACTTTGTTCATTGTACTAAAGTAATGCACTAATATTTCAGGAAAGTTTTTCCAAGAGACCTTCCTGAGGAGTTTTCGCTGGTTAGCACGTTTAGGCTAAGAAGGCAGACTAACAGACCATGGTACCTCGTGCGGATAGAAGACGCGTTAAAAAGGCCTCAATTTGGCCTAACTTTCAACCCGAAAAAGGAAACAATGGACTTTTACATAATAGACTATGGTGGTCGCCTTCAGACTCTTACTTTTACTGGCATAAAGGTATATAAATTGTTGTATTACGCATTGTATATCATTATTACCATTAATTACAGAACGCGTTTATGGTCAAATGCCAATTAGTTCTGGTCAGATATGTATAATCAAATACATAGTGTCATACATTGGATACAATTTTTCTGGAAGAGCATGATGACACATGCGGTAGTTACAGTGCAGTATTTTCAAATACTTGTAGGTTTTTGATCTAAACTGGCATAAAGTTGATGTCAGTGTCTACAGAGATAGAGTAGTGCTGTTTTTGGACTGCGAAAGGCAATCAAGTTTACCTTTGGAACCTAGAGGACCAATCGAAACAAATGGAGAAATTATTTTGACGCAGTACAGAAGAGGAGGGACAGTTTTGGTAAGTACAGACATTATATCATTATGCAAGATGGGCTTGTTATAATTGCCAAGAGTGCGTGGCTTACTACTTATATAATCGCTATGCACTTTTATATGACAGATGGATTTGCAGTGGATGGTTATGAGCTGCGACCCCACACGTCCTGAAAGGGAAAATTGCGACGAATTGCCAGTCAGTCAGAATATAGCTGTGAGTTATGAAACATTCCCTATATTACTGACATTTGCCTTTCCTTTTCAAAGCCAGCAATTCCTCCTGTTGAGGAAAACAAGTGTGAACTAGTCTGTCCACAGGGGCCTCCGGGATTCAATGGAACTGATGTGAGTGAGTACTAGCTTTTTATCCTTGTCTATATAAACATTAAAGTTCAATACATTCAATGACTAGGGGTCTCCGGGGCCTTATGGACCTCCAGGACCTCGTGGAATTATTGGAGAGCCTGGAATACCTGGGTTTCCAGGGCAGAGAGGCGACTCTGGGCCACCGGGTCCAAAGGTATGTGCCAGTGGATATACATATTATTACTGTATTCCTTCTACAGCTTTTCTTCCATGCTTTCAAAGGGTGAAGTAGGTCCACTTGGCCCTATTGGACCTGTTGGACCACAAGGCCCACCGGTAACTGTTTTGTCATTAATAATAATGCTTACAGATATATCCTTAGTAAACTTGGTTACTTTTCCACAAAGGGAAGGCCAGGTGAGAGAGGTGAAGTTGGACCACAAGGCATACAGGGACCACCGGTACCAACTTATTTTATTTATGGGTCGAATAGCTAGCATTTTTAATTCACACTACCTTAATTGATGTGACCAGATATACTATTAATAGTAACTAATGATAAATAAGAACGGACCGCACCCCATCCCATCATGTCATATTATTTGTCATCATACTTTTTAGAGTGCTGATGGACAACCTGGAGAAAAAGGGAGTCCAGGACTTCCAGGAATCCCAGTAAGAATTACTATGTATGGTAGGAATATGTTATCCTATACAAAAATTTATTACTAATTCCTATGTAGGGTGTCCCAGGAGAGTCTGGACCTCGAGGGCTACCTGGAACACCTGGAGACGCAAGACTTGTAAATAACAATAATATAGTTATTGCTATTTAATTGCACAATGATTACCTTGCCCTTTTTATATATTTTCAGGTTGTAGGTCCTCCAGGCGAACAAGGCGTCCCTGGTGTGTCTGGGCAAAAAGTATGAATAGAATTATTGCAATTATCGCAAGCTTGTAATATACAGGGTGCTGTGCAGATCAATATCATATTGCAGGTTCTACGCATGCATGTTGCCCCTTTTGGAAGATTCCAAATTGTATTGAAATAATGTAATTACTAATGCTCCTAAGATATATGAATAGCATCGCAATTTATATACCTGCCCTGGTACTGTACTGCTAACCCTGTACATATGTTACAGCTTAACAAAATACAAACTAAAACCTTTTTTCGTTTGATAGGGCGATACTGGAGACAAAGGGTCGCGTGGTGCACGTGGAACTCAAGGACTTCAAGTACGTATAAATGTACAATGTAAATTGTGCTTGCCTTTCTGAAGTATAGTGCCATGTAAATACATGTTGTTGGATTTCATCTAATAAACTAGTTTCCGAAAATATATTTCTATTGTAGGGTGGAAAGGGGGATACCGGAGATGCAGGTATACCTGGAGCAACTGGCTCTAAAGTAAGGCACTTAAAAACATGAAACCACCTGCAATTTGCATTGGAACAAATCATATTTCATTATTTATCATTACTTTAGGGTGAACCTGGTGATCGGGGCCTACAAGGATTACCTGGAATTCCCGGAGAACAGGTCCCCTAGCATTTCAAGATTAATGTTTTTGAGATTACAATAGCATAGCATGCTTGCTTCGGCCAATATTAGATTCAAGTCATTAAGTGTATGAAGATATTTAAATATTTTCTTTTCACTTAGGGATTTCCTGGACCTCCAGGAACACCCAGCACAGGAACAACATTTGAACCTATACAGGTAAATTTGAAAAGTATTAGTGGTTTTTTTAATACAACAAGAAATACATATGCTGATTCTATGGTTGAAATGTCATGTAACATTCAGGGTCCACAAGGTCCGCGTGGTTTCAGTGGTGAACCAGGAACTGCGGGGGAAAAGGTGCTAGATAACTTTGGTGCATGTAGTAAATCATTAGTACTTAACAGGGTTTACTTATTGATTATTAACAAATAGGGTGAAAAGGGTGCGCAAGGTGATCGAGGAACACAAGGTGACAGGGGAGTAAAGGTATGAGGTGGCCGTTTAGGAAATTTTTCATCTTAGGGTTATGCACCATTTCATCCATCTCGTATATTTCTAGGGTGATAAAGGAGAACGTGGGGACCAAGGTATACCTGGATCAGATGGAGCTACAGTAAGAAAAGAATGAATCTACGATTTGAGGTTGTAGCACAATGTTTAATATTCTTATATGATGGTCTAATCTCATCATGCTAAAGGGATTACGAGGAGCTGCTGGAACTCCTGGTTCTATAGGGCCAAAAGGAGAAATGGTAGATTTTTCCATAATGATATGAACTTATGCATATATAACAATTAGAAAAATTCTTTTTAGGGCCTTACAGGTGGCCCTGGACTTATTGGCCCACCTGGGCTTGTTGGAATGCCTGTAAGCCAATGTAGCTTCATTTCTTCTCGACTAAATCATTGAAAGCTAATTGTAACAAATATTTATTTGAAAGGGACCTGCTGGACCGATTGGACCGATTGGACCCTTGGGGTTGAAAGGAGACAAGGTTTTTATATGTAATATGGTTAAGGAGTAGTTATTAAATCAAAGAAAACTATCCTTGGTGTGAGCATTGAGCATTGAGCACATTGAGATAGACCACACCACACTTGATGGCACTGCATGGAGTTCGTTCAAAAAGTCAGAAGGGTGTGACGTTTTGGTGACATCATGCGTGACATTAAATTGTTATGTTGCAACATATAGTGCATTACAGAAAAATTAACTAGCAATTTTTGATTTGAACTTAGGGTGATGACGGTAATCCTGGTCTTCCAGGAGATGTTGCGCAGGCTGGAGAACCGGTATGTGGACTCTTGTTAATACACATTTTATACGCAAGTCGCTGGATCTAGACAAAAGCCACATTAGGGTACCAAGGGTTACCCCATTGTTCAGCGTTTAAGGGTGAATATCGTTTCCATGACGATAGATGGTAGCGCCATCTAGCGAGCGGTATGGACATTAAAAGTAACAA